>JAXGGA010009213.1:0-27500 GCA_038373865.1 Uloborus plumipes | reverse complement strand
TAAACCTAGGTTGAAACTGATAACCCCAGCTTCGGGAGGTTGCACATCAGAATCAGAATAGTTCCAATTTTTTACTATTAAACTGGAACAGCTCCGAACAGCCACGTAGATTGACGTACTGTGTAAACAAAAGGGGTGTTGTCTTTCATGGTACTAGTATGGAATATTAGAGTTATAAAGCTTCGAGTTATTGCAAGCTGGCTGCAAATGGAAACCGTGGATCTTTGGCTCTCCCTGCGGCGCTCACTTTAGGAATTCTTGGTATATGATATGTAAAGGATATCCTATGAGGTGTTAACTTTTAAATCTTACAATTTAAAAAATATTATGTAGGTAGCCCTGTTATCATTTTTAGTATTTAGCACACTTTAATTTGATTAGTAATTGTTTTTTCTTTATTGCTGCATTGGTTTATATAGAATGGTACACAATTAATAGTACTGCCTGATTGTGAAAACTCGAAATCTTGAAAGTGGGACCGTCAGAAAGATTTCGAGCATTTTTCAGAAGAAATGATGAAGCATTCAACAAATCTACAGTTCAGAGACTAATAAAAAAGTTTGCTACTGGTTCTGTTACTACTGTGAAATTGCCCGGGTGAAATCATACTCAACACAATGTACAACAAATCGTTGTTATTTAACAAAATGTGGACAGCAATTACAGGGAAATCAATTTTCCTCAGTGCTGGGACGGCTCCAGAAGAAGTTTTTGGAGGGGGCCATTTTCTTTGTGTGTGGTTTTAGACAGTGGTTCCCACGATGGGGGGGGGGGGGGGTGTCAATGGCACGGATTGTGCAATCATAACTCGGGGGGGGGGGACAGTACGTTAAGTGATTGTGCGTGCATGTGGAAGTATAATCCTCAATGAGGTTAGTGGGAAAAATATGGGCTTTGGACACTATCTTCCTCCGGAAAATTTTCAAAGTTTTGTTTTTAAGTCCTAAAAATGCAGTTGTAGACCACTTTTGATGACATTGGGATAATTGAAAAGAATAGAGTTTGAAATACTCTGTGGGCAGTTTTTTGAAGTCAGGTCCAGTTTGGCTGATTATCGATGATGTAAATGTGTTTTAGAATGCTCTCCAGTCAATTTTTTGAAATTGAAGCGCCAAAGGCAGTCCAAAATGGATTTAAGATTTTATAAAAACTATAAATAACTCAATTCTGAAAATTTCCCACATTACATTTAATCTATCTAATTTCAAATAAAATCAATCACACACGAAACTGCTAGAAGCGGTGATTTCACTGGCGTCTAGGGAAAATTTTACTTGAAATAAGTTCAGAATTTATATTTGGTATTTAATAAACTTTTGTTTAACCAAATGAATTTAAAAAAAAAAAATGAGTGATTTCTGAAAACTAAAAATTTTCACAAAACTGAAAGTTTCTGAAAATTCCATATTTAGACACAACATTAAAAGTTTAACATTACATTAAAACTTGTAGTAGGGGTGACACCACGAAGGGCTGCCCTGTGTGAAACCGTGCTAGGTACGGCACTGTAGATATTGAAATTTTAGAGAACTAGCTTATTTAAATAACAAGTTAAAAATAGTATTCGTATTGCACTTTGCGACTTTATACACCCATACAGCTGCATCTATACTGTGGTGCTTTTTCAAACAAAACATTAGTTTTGAAATCAAATAAAGTAAAATTAATTTTAATTTTTTAAGAGGCTAAAAATCAAAAATATGAAAATTGCTCCCATGTAATAACTATTGGTATATTTAGCACAATTTTAATAATACGCTCTCATTTTAGAAAATCTTACATGGCTTTCGAAAGGGGCCATGGCTTCCATGCCCCCTCCCCTCTGGAGAAGCCACTGCCTCAGTGGAGGTGGTCAAATACCAGAGATTGTTTTCTGCTATTAGATAGGAGATGTTATGGAATGAAAATATATCAGAATATGCATTTTCATTGTATGTAACTGTTTTATTATTTTTTTAAAAGTTGCCTTTTTTATTGGACACCCTATGTACTAGAGCTCAAAATATTCAGTATTGGCCTTGGGACCAAGTAAAGCCTTATTTAACTGTTACTTCCAACTTACCAATTTTATCTTTATTTCTGATAACCAATGTTATCTTTAATCTTTATAACTGATAAAAGGTAACGAATCGACATGGGTAATAATTTCATGTGGATGTCATACTGAGTTTGTTGGCTCTGAAAGAATCTTTCCAACTGAGGAAAAAATCAGATAGTAACGATATTTTGAATTAAAGTATGCAATAAATATATGTGTGTTTGTGTTATTTCTTGTTAATAAAACATAAAAAATCTATAAAACTGAATGTCTAATTTTATGAAATATTTCTTGTCAAAAGCTACCATCAAAGAAATACTTGATCAAAATCGGCCCACACTTATGTTTTCTGTTAAGTTCTTTTCAACTTCTTGTGCAGATGATTATTATTTTGAGCTATTTTTTTTTCTTTTGGTGTGAATATTTTTTTTTAGATTCAAGATTTTAAAACAATATGTTTTTTCATTCCCTGAGTTTCATTATTCTCTTGTTTTCAAAGCATCATGTAGTTTAAAGTGTATTACATGCAGTTGTATTTTCTTCTAAATATTTATTGTATTATGTATTGTATCTAGTGACATAGTAAGAAATGAAAGAGCACAATTTTTTTGTATGTAATTTATATGTGTTTGTAATTTAAACATTCTACTAACAGAGAAATTATCTCTGTTTAAGTTTACTGGTGTCTTAACTCATTTATTGCTTGTTAATGTTAGTTTGAATCTCTTCAACACAAAATTATTTTTTACAATCAGGCCCATCATTTAGGGGGGTCACTAGGAGGCAGTTGCCCATGCTGTTAGTATAAAGACCATAATTTATGTTCTTCTGTACGTACACAATAGTGTTCTGGGTGTCAACATGCAAAAATTTCTAGTGTACTAAGAGAATATGCTTCAAACTCACAAACCTATTTCATTTATTTAATTATTTTTTTTGTTTTTAGATGTTAGTTGAAAACTACCTCAGGAAAATAAGATGCTGAAGATGATACTCTTTATTGTTGCTTACTTTTATCACCTTATTGTAATACAAACTTGAAAAAATGTTGCTAATGAAAATAAAAATTATTTGATTAAGAGTTGTATTTTTAGAATTCAGTAGTCTGATGTATTTTTGAAAAGTTTTCTCTTAAAGGTTTGCAACAAACATCCCACACGTTTGATTTTAATGTAAAACATAAGCTGAATGCTTCTATCTACTTCTCCCTCTCTATAATCGAAATTTTTACAAATGTCAAGTTAAATTTTTATGAATTTTTTCTTTATAAAATCATTCACTTCTAATACCTTCAAAAGTTTTAAGTATATGAATTCTTATTTTCTCTTCCGAAATAAAATGTGTTCTAAGAAACATTTCCCCTCAATTTTTGTAAAGATAAATAAATTGTAGTTAATTTACTCATGTTGATAAACAATTTTTTCCCATGAAAAATCCATTAGTAGCCCATAATTTCCTGTTTAAGCTTTGAGATTTCAAGACAAGTTTAATTTTAAAGTTCAAACATGAAAGGAAAAAGGCATTTCAATTTATTCTGAATTTTCATCAAGCTACTTAGGTGCTGCTCCATTGTAATCAAACATTTTTTGTTGATAGCTAGTTCAGGTAATTTGAAATTGCATTAATAATTGGATTAATATTTTTCTAAACCACTTGAAATAAAGCACAAGAACTTTATAACTGAATTGTTGCACCTATATAAAATACTGAAAAACTCCGAATATGTTTGAATAAGTGGCTATCTTTGTGGAATATTTTTTCTCTGTGTATGATTTGGCTAAGAATTAACTACTACTTCCACTGCTCTCTCCCCGCCGCCAGTGTCGATGAGTCAGTAGCTCTCTGGAAAGCGAGAGAGGCAGAATGCTGAACCACCGTTATGTAATAAAAGAAAGTTAGTTGAAAATTTCTGCCTTCTCTTTTCACCTACACCAATCAAGCATTAGATGATTAGTTTGCATTTGTTTTTATGGTGCATCGGCCGGGAAAGGATTTTGGATTCGCAAAAGTTGTAGAGGTAAAGTGAATGAGTAAGAGTAATTTGAATTGTATTTCTTTGCCTTATTACTTAGTTAAAAATGAGTGATAAAGATGAATCTACAGTTGAAGAGCGAAACTCTGTTGTGTTTAAGAAAAAGCGAGCTGGATTAAGAGCAGCAACCAGCAAGCTTCTTACAAAAATTCAAAATACGTTGGCTGCTGTTTTGAATGATGCATACACATTGGACATCCAATGTGATGAATTGCTAACCTATTCCGATCAGTTGATCGAGAAGTTTCAATCTCTGAAAGAATTAGATCAGGAGATTTTAGGATTTTTAAAGGAAGATGAGATTGAAAACGAAGTATTAACGAGTGAAGATTATAATGAGAAAATTATTATGTTTCGAGGAAAAATTGAGAGATACGTAAAAAATTCTAACAAGCAGAGTGTCGCTCCCATTAGTACTGCTATTGTGCATTCTGATTCTGAGTTGATAGCGAATAGTGGCGGCGGTGTAAATCAGCAGCAATTTAAATTGCCGACATTAGTTTTATCTAAATTCTATGGTGATCCCCTTAACTGGCTTGAGTTCTATAACCAGTATGACAATGCCATTCATAGCAATGATTGTTTAGGCAAAGTTGAAAAGTTTACATATTTAAAAAGTTACTTGGGGGGATCGGCATTAAGTGCCGTTTCGGGTTTTGCGTTGACCGCTGTGAACTATGACTCAGCCTTGAAACTATTGAAGGATCGTTTTGGTCGTACTGACTTGATAATTAGTGCTCATATGAAAAAATTATTAGATATTCCTAGTGTTAGAGATGCCCGTGATGTCAAAGGTTTACGTAAATTCTATGATACATGTGAGATGCATATTCGAAGTTTAAGTTCTTTGAACGTGACAACGGGTTCTTATGGTAGTTTATTGTGTCCCGTTATTTTAGAGAAAATGCCGGGAGAAATGGGCTTAGAATATAACCGTAAGAAAAAATCTCGGGATGAGTTTAACATTAATGAGCTTATTGAATATCTAAGAAATGAGGTAGAATGCCGAGAATCGGCGATTACGCTGACGAGTCAAAACAATAGTTCTCAAAGGGTCAGAAAATTTGAAAACCAAAACCCATCCTTTGGCAATCGTAGAAATAACTATCAGGCCTCAGCTGCTGCATTTAACACTGTTGTTCCTAATTGCTTATTTTGTAATAAGTCTCATGATAAGTACAAGTGTGATGTTGAACTGGATAAAAAAGTAGAAAAGTTAAAAAGAGAGTATAGATGTCTAAAGTGTTTCAATAAGAATCATGTTTGGCGTTTTTGTAAAAACAGAACTATTTGTAAATGTGGTTCTAGATCCCACCATGAGTCAATTTGTAATTATGTATCAGAATCGGACCAAAAAGGTGAGACACAGTCGTTCAGTTCCGTTTCCCAAAATCACAATAATATTGCCGGACAGAAAAGAGTTATGTTGCAAACGTGCTCTGTTATTGCTAAATCGGGAACCAAAACTAAGCACGTACGTGTTCTCCTTGATCAAGGGTCGCATAGATCTTTCATTAGTGAATCCTTAGCTGGAAGTTTAGATTTGAAACCAATAAATCATGAAAATCTTTCAGTGTTCTCTTTTGGGGCAAAAAGTGCGAAAGAAAAAGCATATCCTGTGGTTCGCGTTGAGTTACAAAACAAAAAAGAAAGCAATAAGAAAAAGGTTGTGGAATGTTTGATAACCGAAACTATAAGTTCGGCGCCGATTCTACCCCCCTCGGAAAAAATAATAAAGAAAATGAAAGACCTTGGATTGGATCTTGCAGATGTTAGCGCGCGTGAAGGAGAAATATGCGAGTGCGATATTTTGTTAGGTGCAGATGTTTTTTGGGAAACTGTGCTGAACGATAGGGTTGAAATAACGCCACATTTAACGGCAATAAAGTCTCAATTTGGATGGCTCGTGGCGGGATGTGAATTTGAAAAAGAGGTTTTGTGCTCTAGTGTTTCTGTCAGTAAAGCAGTAGTGTTAAATGATTTGTCAAAGTTTCATGATTTGGAAACGTTGGGTATAGTTGATAAGAGTGATTCATTATGTGAAAATGAACAATTAAAGCAATTTAAGTCTAATCTTAAATTCGATGGTAACAGGTATACAGTTAATCTGTTGTGGAAGGATAATGCAAGAGAAATGTTGAAAAGCAATTTTGAAGTGGCGTCAGAAAGATTTCGTAGATTGCGTCTGCGATTTCTAAACAATTTGGATCTCTTTAATGAATATAAAGAAGTAATTGAGGGGTATGAACGCGAAGGTATTATAGAGAGGGTCCCTGAGGAAAATAGTCAAAAAGGGGTTGAGTTTTATCTGCCTCACAGAGCAGTTGTCAGGAACGATAAAGTAACGAGTAGGCTAAGAATTGTGTTTGATGCGTCCAGCCACGCGAATAATGAGTTGTCGTTAAATGACTGTCTTCATGTTGGCCCTAATCTATACCCTGATATTTTGGATTTGTTACTTAGGTTTAGAGAGAATCCTATTGCAATTACAGCAGACATACGGCAAGCGTTTTTACAGTTAGAACTTGATCCAATTGATAGGGATGTATCTAGGTTCTTTTGGATTAATGAGCTTGACCAGAAAAACCCTATAGTTTACCGATTTTGCCGTGTGCTCTTCGGTACCAATTGTTCCCCATTTTTGTTAGCTGCCACTATAAAAGAACACATAAAAAATTATGCTGAGGACTTACCATCAACCTTCCAAATCTTAAATGAAAATCTGTACGTTGATGATCTAATTAGTGGCAGACAGACCGTAGAAGAAGCGTTAAAGACTAGCCTTGAATGTACCCAAGTATTTAAGGATGCTGGCATGGAGTTAAGGAAGTGGCAAAGTAACAGTAAAGAACTTTGTAAATTGTGGGAAAACTCAGGTGTCCATGTAGAAAACGGGAAAAGCGTGAATAAAAGTCTAGCTCAAGGTAGTTACCCCCTTAAAGTTTTGGGATTGGGTTGGAATCCTGATAAGGACATTCTTTATTTTGATATGAGAAATTTGATCACGGTTATTGCAATGCCAGTTTTGACGAAACGTCATATTTTGAGGGTAGTGGGTATGATATTTGATCCCATAGGCTTTCTTGGTCCCTTTACTATCAGGATAAAAATGTTGATCCAATCGTTGTGGAAGGCAAACGTAGAATGGGATGAAACTCTTTCTTCAGAAATCGGGTCCACATGGAGACAGTTGTGCGACGATATAAGAGAATTAAATTTGTGGGAAATACCGCGTTACTACTTTTTCGAGACAGGGAATAGGATTGTAGATCGTATTGAACTTCATATATTTTCTGACGCCAGTTTAAAAGCTTTTGGTACTGTATCCTATTTCAGAATCATAACTCGTGATGGTAAAATAGTAACATCATTAATATCGGCGAAAGGTAGAGTATCGCCATTGAAATCAAAGACTCATGAACTTCAACAAACTTTACCTCGTCTGGAACTTATGGGGGCTGTTCTCTCAGCAAGACTGTGTAAAACAGTGTTGAACTCCCTTAGTGCTACTATCCGCGTGGACGAAATTTGCCTTTGGACGGATTCGTTGATTGTGCTGTGTTGGGTCAAATCTTCTCCCCTCAAGTTGAAACAGTTCGTGTCCAACAGAGTCCAGGAAATCCAGAAGCTGACTTCAGAAGCGAATTGGTTCCATGTGCCTGGTAAAGATAACCCAGCGGATCTGATCTCTCGTGGGATTCCCGTTTCCGTCCTGCGAGAGTCACGTCTATGGTTCCATGGTCCCGACTGGTTGTCTCGTGCCGAGGAGGAGTGGCCTTCACAAGAACATCATGAAGTAGATCGCCACACGCTTGAGATGAAGGATGTGACTGTTCACGAATGCGTAGTGGAGCCGAAGAAGAAGCTGCTGGACACATCTAAGTATAGCTCATACTTGAAGGTTCTAAGAATCATGGCCTGGATAAGAAGATTCGTATCAGCAGCAAGAGGAAGAAGATGTTTTGAAGAAAACCTAACGGCGCAAGAGCTTGAAGAAGCTGAGAAAATCCTCTTGCGAGAGGTTCAGGCAGAGTTCTACCCGTCAGAGTTGAAGTGTCTCCAACGAGGAAGGTCGGTTGACCAAGACTCTTCTATCTTCACCCTGTCCCCATTCCTGGATGAAGATGGAATCATAAGAGTATCAAGCCGTTTGGAAGAAGGTGATCACCTGACGTACGAAGAAAAGAAGCCCGTACTTCTCCCAAACAAAGCGACGTTAACAAGTCTCATAGTACAAAGAGAACACGAACGATCCTTTCATTCGGGAGTAGACTACACTCTGACTAGAGTTAGAAAGAAGTTTTGGATTCCTAAGGGAAGACAGTGCATCAAACAGCTCATCAAGCGCTGTCTCATCTGCCGAAGATTTGCCGTGAAACCAGCTACTCAGATGACGGCACCCATTCCTGGAGACAGATTGGCTATGACACCACCCTTTAGCGTGGTTGGAGTGGACTTCACCGGACCAGTCTACACCAAAGAAGGTGAAGAGAGACAGAAAGCTTACATATGTCTCTTCACTTGTGCAGTAACCAGAGGAGTACACTTGGAATTAGTTTCCAATATGTCAACAGAGAATTTCCTCTTAGCGTTTCGGAGGTTCCTTGCCCGTAGAGGAAACTGCAGAATCATTTATTCCGATAATGCTAAGACCTTCAAGAGTGCAAACAAAGAGTTATCCTCCTTTAAGAGGATATTTCGAGATCCCGAAATCCAAGATTTTGTTGCTTCTGAAGGAATAACCTGGAAATTCATCATGGAACTCTCGCCATGGTGGGGAGGGTTTTATGAACGCCTGATGAAGACCATTAAAGATCCTCTGAAGAAGATCCTTGGACGAGCTTTGCTTACCTTTGAGGAGATGACTACAGTCCTTTCTGAAGTCGAAACTGTAGTGAATCATCGTCCGCTGAGTTTCGTGTACAGTGAAGCTGGAGAGCCTGAAGCCCTGACTCCGGCTCATTTTCTTCATCCCTTCAGAAACAGTTTTAAGTATCCTCAACACTTCTTGGAATTGATCAACAGTAGTGAGTGCCTGACGAAGAGGAAAAGGTATCAAGTCGTCTTATTGAAAAGAATCTGGACCAAATGGAAAGACAGCTATCTTCTGGCCCTTAAAACAGCCCACAATCTTGCGATTCCTGTCCCTAAGGCAGAACTAAAGGCAAAGGACGTAGTTCTTCTACAAGGACCATCTAAATCTAAATTTTTATGGGACTTAGGTATCATCGAAGAAACTTATAAAGGTAGAGACGGTCTGGTAAGATCCTGCCTTATTAAAACCCCCAGAGGCTTATTTAAGCGGTCAGTACAATTGGTCTATCCTCTTGAAGTAAATTAATTCTTGCTCATTCACTCAAAAGGTTAATTTGTTTAGTGTATATCAGTGTTTATGTTGTGATTTAATTTTGCAGTATTTTGATATTGTGATTATTTAGCTTAGTTATTTTTTAGTGTTAATTGATTAGTATTATCAGTTTATAGAACTCTGTAAACAGAGTTCGGTGGGGAGTGTGGAATATTTTTTCTCTGTGTATGATTTGGCTAAGAATTAACTACTACTTCCACTGCTCTCACTCCCCGCCGCCAGTGTCGATGAGTCAGTAGCTCTCTGGAAAACGAGAGAGGCAGAATGCTGAACCACCGTTATGTAATAAAAGAAAGTTAGTTGAAAATTTCTGCCTTCTCTTTTCACCTACACCAATCAAGCATTAGATGATTAGTTTGCATTTGTTTTTAATCTTCTAAAAGTTTTACTGCACCAAACTGAAATTTTGTATTTAAACTTGTAATAGTTATAATTATAAAAATAGAAAACAAAAAAGGAGAATAATGATCATTAGAAGACACTTGAGTAAAAAGAGACTTAAAATTAATCGTAAAAATATTAAATAATATGTGTATTTGCGTATAATAATATATTAATTATTTAATTATCTGAGACAAATCGTTTTTAAAAAGTCTGTTTCAAGTTCAAAATGCGTTTATAGCGCAATAATTAATTTTCAAAACAAAAATTGCTTTATTTGGCTATTTTATTTACCAACTTAATTTGTTAATCTTTTTTTTATTTAGTTTGCTTCGTTTTGTTAAATAATATTTGGGTGGTGATTCTGATTACACAAAAAGAGAGAAAAAAAAAAACGAAAGAAATTTCATTACTACTGCAATTTTTTACTAAAGAAGTGAACTGAATTTTTATTTAGTTAACTTCATTAATAAAAAATGCAGTAGTAACGAAATGTTTTCCGTTTTTTCTTTTCTTTTTGTGTAGGGTAAGTGCTCCAGTAGTCGGCCACAATGACATAAAACGCCTCATAAATAGTGCATTTTTAATTCAAAATCAGATATGGCGCATTCACACAATCATGTACCTATCCTCAATCATCAACCAGTGGCAGTTAAGTTTTGGGTACTTTTTTTGAATGAGTAATGAGTCATTTCATTTTGAATAGTGTGCCCGTCATCCAAGATTGCGATTCTGCTTATTTTTCAGCTAAGAGGACACGTCTTCTTAAAATAGCCAATTACACTTATTAATTTAATTCTACTGTAAATTTGAGTGATTTTTATCTTAATGGAATGTCTAACATAATGTTTCAATGAAAGAGCGAATTCCTGGTTAGACTCGATTGTTTTTTTAAAGGGGTGGCCGACTACTGGGTACAGAATTCTTCTGCATTTCCAATAGTCGGCCATGGTAGGCCGACCACTGGTTCTAAGCAGTTTGGAATGATTTATCCAGTAGTCGGCCACATACTTAATGTAGGTTTTCATTTTTAATATGGGTTCATCAAATTAAAACTAAATTAACTTATTAAAATACAGCGACAATTTAACTGTTTGAGTAAAAATACCTTTTCCAAAGTTTATTTTTCTTGAAAAATAGTAATTAAATTGAATGTCTTAACTTCTTTTGACCACCATTTCGACATTTTATTGCTCCTAGTGTTGTAAATTTAGTTGAAAATTCTATGAAAGAGATTTTTAAATACGCATTCGTTGAGTAAAGATTATAAGTTTTAATACTCGTCTAGTTATTATCAAATGGTGTTTTAATAGTTTTTCTTATCAAATTTTATCTTAAACTCATGAAATTGGCGAAACGAGTAATTTGACTTCTATTGATACTTATTCGGCCGTTAATAAACATTCCCCAATTATAGGAGATAAGATGCAAAACTTCAATAGTCACATAGGCTCAAGTTATTTAATGAGTGCCAAGCATGTAGTTATTCTTTCTTTTGCTATTATGCTTAACTTTTTGCTTTACCAAAGGTTCAAGACCCCTGCGCTCTATGTAGGAAAATTGTTTCAAATGTTGGTATATTTTCACTAATGATTCTCCCCAAATGTTTGACTTCTTGAGTTTTCTTCGCTAGAGTATTAGAATTGTGCTGAGTTAATTTCAAAACTACATGGTTACATTGTTGCAAACTAAATTTTGGTTTGTTTTCATGGTTATTCCTTGTTTACTAATATTCTTGTCGAAAGCTGTAAGATTACTTTCATGACATCACATCCCTAGTTCCATTTACTTCCTTATTTCATCTTACTTCAATTAGTTTAAAACAAAGAACCTTGCTTCAGTGGAACATTCTGTGCTAGATGAAGCCTTGATAAAGATTCCTTTCAGCGCATTTTTGAATGTATTTTTACTTGCATAGTTTTGGAAGCAATCATTTCTCAAACTACAGTTTTAGTTTTATGTTCCGTATGTTGAAATTCCGTTCTTATGAATGTGAACCAGTTAAGTGCCGACGTGATTATTGGTCATGAATTGCGTCGACTCTATTATTACGTCTTTATGTTTACATAAACAGTAAAGCAGTTTTTCATTTCTTGATTCTTTGGTCATTATCACTAAAAACTGCTGTTCATTACAAAACTGTTCCTGTTTTTTAGCCTACTTTCCCGTTAAAAATAAAAGAGACGAAAAAAGCATTAAAATTGGCTTAATGCATCTAAAAAATGTCGCCAAGTCCAAAAAATATCGCCAAGTTCAAAAAATATCGCCAAGTCCAAAAAATATCGCCAAGTAAAAAAAAGTCAAAAAGAAACAAAAAAATGAAATAAATATCGAAAAATTAAAAATTTGAAAGTAGGGTATTGAGATGGGGAATTTGTGTGTCGGTCTGTCGGTCGATCTGTCGGTCTGTCTGTCCCCCCCTAATAACTTTTGAATGAACATTCCGATTTGGACAAACTTTTTTTTGTTGGAAAGATCTCGGCGAGTACAGCTCATTCCCATATTTGATTTTTCGATTTGAACAATTTTTGGTTCAACTTTGAACCGTTCAAACAACCAGTCCCGCGATACTAACTTTTGAATGAACGGTCCGATTTGAACAAACTTTTTTTTGTTCGAAAGGTCTTTTCAAGGATACTTCATTCCCGTATCTACATTTTCGATTTGAACAATTTTTCGTTCAACATTGAACCGTTCAAGCAACCTTTCCCCACCTAATAGTTTTTAGCCTACTTTCCCGTTAAAAATAAAAGAAAGACGAAAAAAGTATTAAAAGTGGCTTAATGCATCTAAAAAATATCGCCAAGCCCAAAAAATATCGCCAAGTCCAAAAAATATCGCCAAGTCCAAAAAATATCGCCAAGTCCAAAAAATATCGCCAAGCCCAAAAAATATCGCCAAGCCAAAAAATATCGCCAAGCCCAAAAAATATCGCCAAGCCCAAAAAATATCGCCAAGCCCAAAAAATATCGCCAAGCCAAAAAATATCGCCAAGCCCAAAAATATCGCCAAGCCCAAAAAATATCGCCAAGCCCAAAAAATATCGCCAAGCCCAAAAAATATCGCCAAGTCCAAAAAATATCGCCAAGCCCAAAAAATATCGCCAAGTCCAAAAAATATCGCCAAGCCAAAAAATATCGCCAAGCCCAAAAAATATCGCCAAGTCCAAAAAATATCGCCAAGTCCAAAAAATATCGCCAAGTCCAAAAAATATCGCCAAGTCCAAAAAATATCGCCAAGTCCAAAAATATCGCCAAGTCCAAAAAATATCGCCAAGCTCAAAAAATATCGCCAAGCCCAAAAAATATCGCCAAGTCCAAAAAATATCGCCAAGCCCAAAAAATATCGCCAAGTCCAAAAAATATCGCCAAGTTAAAAAAAGCCAAAAAGAAATAAAAAGGTAAAATGAATATCGAAAAAATAAAAATTTGAAAGTAGGGTATTGAGATGGAGAATTTGTGTGTCGGTCTGTCGGTCGGTCGGTCGGTCTGTCTGTCCCCCCCCTAATAATTTTTGATTGAACATTCCGATTTGAACAAATTTTTTTTTGTTGGAAAGATCTCGGCGAGTACAGCTCATTCCCATATTTGATTTTTCGATTTGAACAATTTTTGGTTCAACTTTGAACCGTTCAAACAACCTGCCTCGCGATACTAACTTTTTAATGAACAGTCCGATTTGAACAAACTTTTTTTTGTTCGAAAGATCTTATCAAGGATACTTCATTCCCGTATTTACATTTCCGATTTGAACAATTTTTCGTTCAACATTGAACAGTTCAAACAACCTTTCCCCACCTAATAACTTTTAAGTGAACCGTCCGAATTGAATAAACTTTTTTTTGTTCGAAAGATTTTGGAGAGGTTCATTCCTATATTTCACTTTTCAATTTGAACCATTTTTCGTTCAATGATGAACCGTTCAGAAAAAATGTTAACATGAGCGCCTACGGAAAAATTTAAATTGAATGTTGATTCTGAACTTCAAGGCGGATTTCCTTCAAACTAACTTTGCAAGAAAATGGTTTTGATAAATAATGTATTGTAAAGTACTTTTCTGAATAATCTTCTGTGAGGACTCTGATTCCGACTCCGACAACGCAAACATGGCGGAAATGCAGGCTCAGAAAAAATGACTGACTGGGCAGACGATTTTTTGTTTATTTATTTATTTGTTTTGTTTAATTCATTACTATTGTTTTTTTTTTTGGCAGACGATTTTTTTTTGTTAACAAAAATTTTTCATTCACGAGAGCATTTTATTCTTTATTTATATTTATTAACTGGCAACGGATTAAAAATGAAATTCGAGACATTTTATAACGATTTTTTTTCTTTCTTTGATTAAATGTGTTTTGATGTTCTTTGTTCTTTTATTTATTTATTTTTTTTTCTTTTGAAAACGGTTGTGGAATTTTTCTACGGAAGAACTATGACAGTTACGTTCTTTAAATGGTGCGACAAAACTTTATTGACTCGTTTATTTACTTTTTACGTGTCTATTTCATCTGATGAGAGGGGTATATTTTGCTTTTAGAAATCAGCTTTAAGTGCTATAAAGGTATGTTTGACATAATTTTCAGTTTCAGATAATTAATAGAATATTGATCAGATGCTAGAATGCCGATATCGATGTACGGGAAAGTAGGCTCGTTTAGTTCTTGACAGAACTTCTTGTTTACTTCCTAAGCAAGAACATTTTGTATATTTAAAAAACTTCGTTTATTTTGTCCCTTCTTGCATCTTTAGTAAGTGCTGCTGAAATTCTTTTCTTCAGAAGCTTTTTTTTTTCTTTTTTTTTTTGATATAGACATATTTTTAGACGTTATTCAGAAAAAAATACAATTTTAGTGCGAGTTTTTAAAATAAAACTCTTTTTAGGCAGCTAAAGTATAAAAACATTAATGTCCCGAGAATTCTGTGCTTATTGTACTGTCTAAAATTAGTAATGGTATATTGATAGTTAGAGAAATAAGTAAAGCACATAGTGTATCAAGAAGTACACTAACATGATCATCTACACAGTTGAGTACCAGAGGTACCACGAAAAATATGACCAGACTAAGTATAATGCATCGCTGCAGGCCCGTCATTTCACGTTTTTAGAGGGGGGGGGGGCAAAGGGTGCAAACACAATGCAATTTCATCGGAAAAAAGCAAACACCACGCCCATTTATATATTGATTAACTGATTTCTCAAAACCGGGGGGGGGAGCAATTGACCCCCCTCCTGACCCCCCAAATGACGGGTCTGGTTCGTTGTAAGTTTCCCTTTGTTTTGTTTTTTTTTTAATTCAACCCCCTATATCAGATAAGATCAATGAAAATGAAGTGGCCGACTACTGGATTCAACGTGGCCGAGCACTGGATTTCTGTGGCCGACTACTGGAGCATTTACTAGTGTTGACAACAGCTTGGATTTTAACATAATTTTTTTTTAAATTTCTGAAACAAGTAGGTGATTCACTATCAGAAAGGTTCATTCTAAAGTTTTACCTTGTTTTTGTTGCTGTATTGATAGCTGAAAGTTCTAGGTTAGCCAAGATCCACAAAAGATCTCTTAAATGGCCGACTACTGGAGCACTTACCCTATTCAGAATGACCACCCAAATATTATTTAACAAAATGAAGCAAAATAAATAAAAAAGATAAGCAAATAAAATAGCCAAATAGAGCTTATTCTGCACTGCTTATAAAGCACTATAAACGGTCGCCTTGACGTCGGAGGGTCCATTTGTGAGACGTCCGCTAATGGTCGCAATCCGTCTCCGAAGCGTCCTGCAAGGACCTCTGTAGGGCGTGAACCCGCGCGGACATGGGGGCAGACTTTAGACGTCAGCAATGCGACGACTCCGCAACGCCTCGACCGTCAGCCGATGGCGTCCAGGCGACGCTTTCGCGACGACAGCTTGCTGAGTGGGTTACTGACTTTTAATTCATAATAATTTGTAATAACAGCTTTTGACTTTGAAAACAAGGTACTGTTAGCATGGATTTGTAGTACAAAATGCAAAAATAATATTTTTTCATTCGGTTATGGTTCAACAATGCTGCAATAAATTGTTCCACTTTTTAAAAAAAAAAATGTGAGGTGTTTTTATATGATGTTTAAGATGCTAACCCAAGTAGCATCAACTCATCGGATTTTGCTCGGCCGATCAACAAACTCCTCGTAAACTGATCCTGTAACGCACGATGACATCGTTCCGATCAGTATCCGAGCACGGTTTTCGATGAGCTACTTTTCATCGGAAAGCGATATCCTTCCGATCATTTTTCCCGATGAAAATAAGATGAGCTATATTTCATCGGAAAACGACATCCTTCCGATCAAGTTTCCCGATGAAAATTAGCCGAGCTATATTCCATCGAAAAACGATATCCTTCCGATCACATTTCCCGATGAAAATTAACCGAGCTATGTTTCATCGGAAAACTATATACTTCCAATCAAATTTCCCGATGAAAATATGCCAAGCTACAGATTTCATCGGAAAGAGGTCGTAATGATCAAATTTTCTGATGAAAATTTTCCCAATCTCAAATTTTTGTTAAATATGCAGTGTTGGTCTCATTAATCGTAGACTTGGTGGCGTGGTGGTAGAGCGTTGGCTTTCCGCGCCGATAACCCGGGTTCGATGCTGGAGTTGGCAGTGCTGTTGGGGAAATAAAAAAAAGGTTCCAAAATTCATCGCCACGGAACTAAACTGCGCGTATATTGATCCAACTCTCATCGTATTTTGATCCAAAATTTATCTGCCACGGAACTACACTGCTCGTATATTGATCTAAATCATATCGTTTTTTCATCCTAAATTCATCGCCACGGAACAGCACTGCTCGCGTATTGATCTAAATCACATCGTATTTTCATCCAAAATTGATCCTAAATTCATCAGCACGGGACTGCACTGCTCGTAAATTGATCCAAATCTCATCGTAAACTCATCGGATTTTGCTGCTCGGATTCTGTTTGGCCGATGAGACATATTGGAGCAATTCCCGATGAGAACTCATCGAAATCCGATCATCGGCCGATGAGAATTTCATCGGGTTTCGATGAATGGCCGATCATCGGCCGATGAGATTGTGCTGCTAGGGAAGAATTATAGATGCAATTTGATAGCATTTACCTTATCTATGAGCTTGTATAATGAATTTGTATATTCTTAAAATTTTCTGAAAAATGGATTATTTTTATTTTAAATCTTATTTCCATTATTCATGCTTAGTTTTTTTTTTTTTTTTAATTTTTTAAAGATTTTGTTGTTTGAATAAGAGCTTTCGTGTAAGAGTTAGAGACTAAAAAAAAATCTTGTATTAGTCTCTTAATGTCCAGTGACTGTCCGTTACAAATATAAGTTCAACTATAGCTCAAGTGTTAGGACATCAATATACTGCTTTTAAGTAAACAAATACTAAATTTTTATTGGAGCGAAAAATGTCGAATTTGCATATTCATTCATGCGTACGATTTACTAAGATGAACATCCTGGCGGAAACTGCTTTCCGCCAATAAGTGTTAATAACCGTGTAACCTTCAGAGATCAAAACTGGTCGTAAAGCAGAAAGGCAGTTTTAGTGTCCATAATTAAACCTCCATTTATGGCAGGAAAGACACCTTGATGTGGCTGCACGACGTTTATTAACCAGGTGAATAATGATGGCGATATTCCTTTTGGACATCTAATGTGGTGTTCATCATCGGTACAAGTAATCCATTAATGCCTAGCGTCCCTTTTTTGGGACGGCCCAAAAAAGGGTCTGAATTTCCCCAAAGTGAACATTTCAGCCAAATAATAGTGTTCAATGAGTACCTTGATATTGTTTCAATTCATTATTAATAGATTGCAGCACATAACCATTGTAAAGTGTGTTCTGTAGCAGTTTTAATATGATCTTTATCAAAGAGGACATCGTTCACAATCTTAAGAAAAAAAGCTAAGTTTTCAGAGTTATTCCCAGCTTTCCAGTTTATGTCAATTGCTGATTTTATTCCTTCTCATAAAATGTCCTTTTAAATATTATATCGTAGGCAGGAAAAAAAATAGTAAAAGAAGCATGTACCCTCTGGGGTCTATCGTAACTTTTAAGGGACGATTTTTCTTTCCTGAACAAAAAAAATTATTTTTTACATAATATTTTTTATTATTTTTCTTGTCCATTAAACACGTAACCAGTATATAAAATATCTTTGGAAAAAAAATGCTAGTCATTAATGGGTTAACTACTTTGAGCTTTCAAAGAATATAGGAATGTAGGGCAAAACTCCTATTGGAGGTAATAATTATCATCTTGTGAATAAGAACAATTTAAGAAAAGAAAAACTAGCATTTTTCTTCAGTTCAATTGTTAAGGTTTTGCTCTCTCTCCCTTTTTTTGAGAGATCGCAATAAAGAAAACTGTTCAGTCATTTAACCCTTTATGTCCCGACGGGACTCAGAAGTCCCACTTGCATTAATTCAGTATTATGAATCCTAAATGGCTGGAATCATGCTACGCTTTTACGTATCACTTCTTGACCTTTGCTGAAAGGCTGACAGATGGTACCTGCGGTCGAAAACAGTTTTCTTAGGGGGCATAAGGCGTTGCGCCTCCTAGACCCTTTTGATATTCAACATTTTTATCCTCGGTATATACGTGGCTTGATGTGTTTTCAACTAAAAAAATAAAGAAAAATACATAAAAATTTATTGCTAAATTAATTTGGAACAAAAAGGGTTAAGAAAATATTGAAAGACCATTTCTTATTTCTTGAACTGGACCAGTCATACATGCATTCCACCGACAGATTGGTTGTTCGATCCAGAGACTCATAAGTGTGGAATTCGAAGTAACGGAGATTGAGGCAAATATAATCTTATAAAAGATAAAAGTGCCAAAAAAAAAAAAAAAAACTGGCAGCCAGGGGGTCAGGGAGGGTCAATTTCCCGCCCCTTGACTTTGAGACATCAATGTATTTACATATAAGTGGGCGTGGCTCTTGATGTTTTCCGACGAAATTGCATTGTACTTGGACAATTTGCACCCTCTCCTGGAAAAACTTGAAATAACTGCCCAGCTGGTAGCTAATACAACTTAGCATTATCAAAGAGAGACTGCAGCAATGGTAAGGTACTACTCGTAAATAAGAGGATGCCTCCAGCTCGGTTACTTCTTCTTCCAGACTAATGTCCATAATAAGGACGAAACTGCTCTAAACGAATCTTTCGGTGAATTTCTGTTTGGTGCAACCAAGCTGAAGGTGTGTTGCATGTTTTTACGCCTTAGCCCTGGCTTAGGGGCGGTAACTCACTGCTTAATGATTCAGTCATATGTCATTAGGCCCAGTTTCTTAGCATAGTAGAGCTTCGCATTTTTTACATAGCTAACCCGGTGTCCATTTCCGAGTTAAACTCGCAAGACACAGCCTTTTACTTATTCAGTGGGTAGCTAAAATGAAGACTAAGTCTACTTGTACTTGGGAACTGATCCCTTGGTGTTTCACATTTGCTAACCACCAAACCAGAACATCTGCCGTGTAAAGGGCTATTCACATTACGACCGCTCCGTCTTTTTCGGACGTGACGGACGGAGGTGAAAAATTTCGAACATTCGCAGTAGCTCTGTCCGTAATTCACGTGACGATATTCATCCAAAAGGGATAAAGTGCGAGAACCTGGTGAGAGCCAATAAAATGGCTGCCAAAAATTTGAACAGTATAATACAGCTTATTTTATAGTAATAAACAGGTAAAAATTTCTAATTTTACACTAATAAATTGCAAAATTGCCAACTTTACCGTACTAAACTTAAAATTGCTAATTTAACAGCAATAAGCTGTAAAATTGCTAATTTTGCAGTTTATAACAGTGCATTTTACAGTTTCAAACTGGAACCTCTGCTGCCAGTATTATACTGCTGCTTTTACAGTATAACACAGCTAAATTTGCTGCAATAAACTGTAAAATTTTTGACTTTACAGTAAGAAACTGTAAAACTGCTAGCTTTACAGTTTATTACTGATCATTTTACAGTTTTAAACTGGAACCTCGGCTGTTAGTATTGTACTGTAAAAACGACAGTTCAAATTTCGCAGTGTATCTGTCTGTCTCTCATGTTTCATGTTTGATTATTAATGGGATGAAACATTTTAAATATTGTTCAAGTGTGCAACCAAAATATCACTCTCTCATATTTCGACATTTATAATAAATAGGGACCATAAAGAACAGCTTAAAATACTTGAAGAAATCTCATTCGGTAAATGGCCTAAGATTAATTTTAAAACGCGTATCTTTTGCTATCATAGATGAAAGAAACATGAAATTGGAAGGGTTAGTTTGCATGTGAGACGGTGACAAATGAAATACGCGGCGTTACACGGTGGAATGGAAGCGCCGACAAAGTACAACATTAACGGTAAATTTGTTTAACGATCAATCACAGAGAGCATTAAACTTCTCATTGTTTGAGTTGAGATAATTGCTGAAACATGAAGTTGTGTTTACACAGTTAAAATGGAAATCTTCTCATTATACGGGATGATTTATAAAGCAAATAAAGCTTGAGAGTAAATTGATACTGAGAAGTGTGTAGCCAGTTTGTTTGGAAGTCTTCGTATTAATTTAAAATTTAATATATATGTATATATATATATATATATATATATATATATATATATATATATATATATATATATATATATATATATATATATATATATATATATATATATATATATATATATATATATATATATATATATATATATATATATATATATATATATATATATATATATATATATATATATATATCTGTGTGTGTGTGTGTGTGTGTGTGTGTGTGTGTGTGTTATAAATACAGTAGGGTCGCTAAATTTGATCCAGATCTAACGCAAACTTTGGATTTGTGTAGGGAATATACACATAGACACCCACACATTCTTTGTTTTATTTATATGGATTCACTCAAAAATGAGGCAGGGGCAACTCTGGCCCCTTGAGTCTCTCTAGGTATACTGCAAATGTCACTCTTCAGAAGAATAGGTAGTGTTTATTACATCCAGCACACGGTAAATATTTTTTACGTTTCTAAACGTCAACTTAAATACATAAAAAAAATGGATCGCGCTAAAAAGTATGAAATGAAACATATGATTTATTGGCTACAACACTCGAACATCGCAGTTGAACCTTATATCCTTATATTCAGGAGAATTCTAAAGCAATCAATGAAATTTAAATTTAATACTTGAAAGAAGAAATAAACGGTATACAGGCTCTTCCAAACAGCTTTTACTGCACCGCCTGTGTTTCTTTTTGTTCCGATGTCTACGTTTAGCTTCTTTCTTTAGTTTAAATTTTATTTTGCAACTTAAAAAAATGGAAAGAAAAAAACAAATTGTGTAACGATAGTTTCGGTAGCTGAATTCATCAATTAGTATATATTTTTAAGAGAAGAAAGAAAAATAAACATTGAAGACTGAAATAAACAACTTGAAAAACATCACACACGTTAAAAAACAACTCTTTCAAATCTGCTTTTTCAACGCTGATTTTTTACTTTTATTTGAAACTCATTTTATGCAAGTTTTTTTGATGCGTTTGGAGTTTTTCTGCTCTTTATTTGTTTAATTTATTCAAATAATATTCTCGTAACATCAGTTGCCTTTTCTCAGTCAATTACCCATTTTACCTGAAGAATGTTTCAACTGAAGTCTAATTTAATGAGCTCTTTTTATGCGTAGGAAAAGACGAAGAATATTCATGAAAGCTCTTATCTGAACGGAAAGTAATGACCTTCCAGAAAGATTAACTCCCCAATTTTCTATTTGAAATGGTTAATTACCTTTGTTGTTAGTCGGTAAGTTTGGTTTCTTTACGACTGTGCACAATTTCGGGAGATGCGGTGCAATTCAAAGTAGTTTTGTCTTTCAGAATTTGTTTTTCCTCCAACTTGGTATATCTTTGAGTAAATATTTTGTAAGTTTTAAAGAAATTTGAAATTGTTTAAATCCTTAAATAGTAGTAGCAAATACGTCTACACGGCAAAACTTTACTGTTGTTTTTACAGTATAATACTGGCAGCCGAGGTTCCAATTTAAAACTAAAATGCACAGAAATAAACTGTAAAACTAGCAATTTTACTGTTTCTTATGGTAAAGTTAGCAATTTTACAGTTTATTACCGTAAAATTTACCTGTATTATACTGTAAAAACAGCAGTATATTACTGGCAGCAGGGGTTCGAGTTAAAACTAAAATGCATGATAATAAACTGTAAAATAAGCAATTTTACAGGTTCATACTATAAAATTAGCAATTTTATTGTTTATTACAGTAAAATTAGCGATTTTTACATTTTATTACTATAAAATTAGCTGCATCATACTGTAAAAACAACACTCATTTCTTACAGTGTACAAAGTTTTTTCTTTTTTTTTTTCAATAATCTGTATCAAAAAAAAAAAAAAACTTTTTAATACGAATATTTCACAACAGCGTTTCACGTTTGTTTGGATTGCTTAGAAAAATTATCTAACATTTTTCTCATCTCGTAATCAAAGTCAGCTTGCTCTTCATTTTTCTTAAACGGAACGGTAAATCATTGTGAAAATTGTTCATAAGCAAATCCTATTACCAAGAACACTTAAGCGTATTGTATTTTACTGTTTACGTTTAAGACCTCGCATATTAAAGCGATTTTAAAATATCTTTCATTCTGCAATTCCGCTCGTCATTGACATTTCTTGTATTACCCTTTTCGCATTAAAAATGGATTATGCTTTGAAAAGCAATTCCGTAAATGATAGATAGCAGCTCTGGAAACGGTTGCGTGTAATCCGATGCGAGTTACGATGCATTAAAAATTATAGTGCTCCTTCTCGGTTATAGTTCTGCTTTTATTCTCCCTGAAGATGATGGTAAACTTTGAAGAAGAATTACAAACACGTGTAAAATTATTATTTTAAAGTTTTATAAAGATTTTATCTTAAGTGGAAAATGATTCGCAAGATTTGTGTTCAATACTAATCATGGCATACAGTATGTACAGTCGAACTCGTTTATAACGAGCTCGGATATAACGAGAGCTCGGATTTAACGAGGGAAACGTGAATATTTGGTTGGATCAATGTTAAGCTTATGGAACAGAATTCGTTTGTAACGAGCAAGACCCGGTTTTAACGAGCAATTTTTTCTGTCTCGCAGTCTTTTTTTCTCATCTTTCTAGCCTTCCTGTCTCTTTTTTCGTAAGAATCTTTTTCTTTATTTTTCTTTCCTTTTATTGTTTCTCCCTTTTAAGACTAGCGCAACCAGGAACTTTTTAATGGGTCATTAAATAAAGAACAGTATTTAATTAAATTAATTGATATAATAAAATTAAGTATTAATTAAATTATAAGTAAACTCAATTATTTGACCTCCCAGGCCCCCACCCCTTCTGGTTGCATGCCGGCCGTAAGGACCCGTTCATTACGAGCACTCGGATTTAACGAGCGACATGTTACGGTCCCTTCGTGCTCGTTATAAGCGAGTTCGACTGTAGTTTTATTTGTTTGAAAATTATGTATTTATTTTGCTTTCTTTGCTTGATATTAAATTGCACAGAACCATGTCAATTTAAGCGATGTAGAGCTTGTTTTTAGTCGTAAACAAAGTTAGAATGCATAATAATTGTCATTAAGTACAGCACTCATAAAGCGGAAACTACCTTAAATTGATTATGTATGAACGTGTTATAACTTTTGCAGTTAATAACGTTGCATTTATGATGTTTTGGAAGAATAATAAGTAGCAGTAAATGTATAATTTATCATTTCAAATTTATCATTTCTCCTATCTGTGGCATTTGAGCTAGTTAAAAGTTTTAAAATCTCTTTATATTTATGTCATCAATTTTTAAACTCGGAAACCTTGTTTTATAGTTTTAAGCATTGGTGAATGGGAATACCCCCCCTCCCAATTATTATGATAATTGGGCAAACATTTTAATTAGCCATTTTAATCATTTGAGTAAGGCGATTATATTTTCTGCTAATTTTCAAGTTACTCATGCATTACACAATCTGTGACTTTGCATCATCGGGATGATTTCTCATTTCAGTAGATTTGCAGATGTGTTAACAGCCTCCAGTGTTGGAATTTTCAATAAGACCGATTGCAAAATCATGCTTTGCTTAGTGATAAACTTTACCGTTTGCCGTGTTAAATTATAAATTCCGAGATTATGTTAAAACGGTCGAAGAGGAGAGAGCAAATAGTTAAATCTGCTTATCGCTTAGTTAGTTTAACTAATACCAGGCGGTTCATCCAGAAGGTTCCAATTAATAAGCATCTGAATGTTCTGTTCTATCTGAAGTTGGCAAACAAATTAAAAAGATTTGCGGAACCCCAATTTTGTAACATTCAAATACAAAGCATTAAAATTTTAAAAGATCAATGCTCCGGAGTAGTTGTGAAGAAAAATATTTTTAAGTTCCCTCATCGTGTTAAAATCAGTTTTCGTTTAATTAATAATGTTCTAGTAAGGGTCTGAATTATTAAAAATTTGCAACTTTTCGTTTTAAGAGTTATTTTTTTTATCGAAAATAAAAAAAAATAATCTGATCATGGTAATCTATAACTTGCGTGTGATTGAGTTACTTATTTTATTGTATAAAATAATACAGATTCGACAAGAAAGTACATCTTAGAGCGAACACTGGAAGGGTACAAAAAAAAAAGGTTACAACAATAGCATTTTATTTCATCTTGATGTTGTAGCGACATATATTTAAAAAAAATTTTAAATAAAAATTATGACAACATTTCAAGACAAAATTGATAAATTGGAATGCACAATAATTCCAGTCATATGAGAATGCTTATAAAAAATACCACTGACTCTCTACACTGTAAAAAATGAATATTGTTTTTACAGTATAATACAGCTAATTTTATAGTAACAAACTGTAAAAATTGCTATTTTTACAGTACTAAACTGTAAAATTGCTAATTTAACTGTTTATTACCGTACATTTTAAATTGGAACCTCTGCTGACACTATTATATTGTTGTTTTTACAGATAAATTTACGGCCATTAACTGTAAAATCGCTAACTTTACAGTAAGAAACTGCAGAATTGCTAGTTTTACTTTATTACTGTGCCATTTTACAGTTATAAATTGGAACCTTGGCTGACAGAAGTATACTGTAAAAACAACAGCTCATTTTTTCCGTGTGCGTTATCATAATACATTCATTTTAGTTGCGTCGAACCCGCAGCCAAAAAAGAATGCCAACACTCTGGCTTACACAACTACTTTAACTTCATTCACAATGTATGAAATTTTTTTCCATTACTAGCTAGCATTAAGGAGCTTACTGTTCTTAGCATTTTATTTAATATATTACAAAAAATGGGTAATAAGTAAACGGAAATAATGTTTTTTTATCTTGAATGTTTGCCACGATAAGAAATTACACGCATTCGTCTTAAATTACAAATGAATCGATTATTTCGAAAAGGTAACATCTCGGTTTTTTTTTCAAAACCAATTTTTTAGTGGCATTCTGTTATTAACGTATAAACACGTTATTCTTGTGAAAATGGAACATCTCTGCAGTTCTATCATTGCAATAATTAGCCCTTTTAAGCTTCTTCGTTTTTTATAAATTAGTTTTTTTGCTCCCCTGTAAAATTTTAAATTTTAGAGATATTCCCTTTTCGAAATAATCGATTCAAATATACTGTTTTGAGCAATTAGCTCTTGCCCATAAGCCAGGGCTAAGGCAAAAATACATTCAATACACTTTCAGTTCCATTATTCTATCCAGAATTATTCCATGCGGATGGAATAATTTAGATGATGGTGTATCGCATGTAAACAGGTTTTTTTTATCCGTACTGTAAACTACATGACATTACAAAAGCTTCAATTGTCCCGTGTATAATCGTATTTCTAAAACTTGGAAATGAAAAAAAAAATTGAAGAGCATTGACATTTTTCTTAAGTCATTCACATTTTCCTTTCCTTTTGCTGACATAAAAAATATATTTATATATATATATCTTCAAAAAGAAAAAAAGTTTGACTTTACCGTTTCTCAGAAAAGCACATAAAACAATGCTTTTAAGCCAAAATGTACTTAGTAGCAAATAAAAAAAAAAAAAAAATACAAACCCTTTCTTTCTAAGACATGACTAAATAGTTTCGTTTAAAAAATGGCCAAGGAAAGCTCCTTCCAAAATGACTTCTCATATTTTAATGGCTTCTTTGGTTGTTTCGGGCAATTTAACATCAATAACAAATTAAATTGTTCTGCGCTTTTCTCTTAAAACCGAAAGTAATTGTCCGATAAGAAATTTGAGGCTTGGATGCGATCCAATTCCACTTGCTTCTAAAATAATAAGCTTTGTGTAAGAAACAATTGTTGGTTCATTAGTTGATCAGTTGCTGTTTTCAACCAGTTGATGATTATTGTGTTTAGCAATAAAAAATCATTTAATTTCAAATGAACAAATTCATTACAATGTATTTTTCAATGTAAGATCTACTTCAGTAACTTGTTTCATAAACATTATCTTATTTATGAAAGTTAATTTAACCATTTTCTAATTTTAACTTGAATTACTATTTTAGCAAATGCTATAAATCTATAACGATGTAAAGCACTTAACATGAGTTAGATTTACCCATTAAAGCATTACAACATCATTTTGTGTAATTTAAGATGTTTAACAATAATTTTGTTCGTTAAACATCTTAAACAAATACCATTTAATTTTATTTAATATAAAATTTAAAATTTTTTAACACGGTGCTTTATTTGCTATACCAACTATTAAACGCGCAGGATCACGGTGAGACTTCTTACACCTCTTACTTTATAATTATATTCCAATTTTGTAGGATGTGGTCTGTCAAGGGTAATTTTCTTGACTGGTCCCAAAGCAAATATAAACACAGTATTATTTACAACAAATTTGTCATAGAAGTCAGTACGCACACTGCCAAAAATGAGCTGTTGTTTTTACAGTATAATACTGGCAGCAGAGGTTCAATTTAAAACTGAAATGAACAGTAATAAATTGTAAAACTAGTAATTTTACTATTTATTGCCGTAAAATCTAGCTGTATTATACTGTAAAAACAATAGTATAATAGAGAGTAGAGGTTCTAGTTTTAAAACTAAAATGTACGGTTAAAAACTGTTAAATTAGCAATTTTAGTTTATTATTATAAAATTAGTAATTTTAATGTTTTTATTATTGTAAAATTACTATACAATTAGCTGTATTATACTGTAAAGCAACATTTATTTTTTACAGTGTACGGTACTACATAAATCCGCTTATGAATGGACAGTGCATTAAGGATACTGCTTCTTATCTTCTTTGCTCTAGAGAGAAAACTTGATTGGTTTATTGTGAAGTTTTGAGTCCCCATCCCCTATTTTAATCTCCTACTGTAACAAAAATCATTAGAATATAGAAATATATTTTTCTTTTTTGAAATTTATTTTGGGTTCCTCAAGAAATGCGTCAGGTAACCCCCCCCCCCGGAACGAAAATCTGATAACGGCACTGGTTTTAAAGTATCAAATGAACTAGATCCTCAGAACTAGAACGACGTAAGTCCAAAAATGGTGGTTTTCCCTTTTTTATTGTATTGTATGTAGAATCTTATTTGCATCGAACCATGAGAACGTTATTCTG
>JAXGGA010009212.1:0-52520 GCA_038373865.1 Uloborus plumipes | reverse complement strand
ATTTTTATGATCCAAAAAAGGTATTTGGCTGTGTTCCTACTCTTTGTGCTTTTAATGCTGCTTTAGCACATTTTTATTTTTAAGTATTAAAAGTATTTTCTATTTCTTCTCCTAATGACAATTTATTTCTGTCCTGTTATGTTATTGAACTCATTTATAGATTATGATTTTGATGTAAGTTTTGTGCTAACTACTCATATTCCTATTGTTAGATGTGAACTCAAAAGAAAACAAGTGGCTTGTTCTCTTTTATGCACCTTTAATTCAGGAGAAATCTTATTCTTCCTCGCACTCAAATAGTAGGCAAACTTAAGTATATTCAGATGCTTTTTCCAACTGTGTAGTACTTGTTGTTATTTGCAGCTTCTAACCTTTAGGAACAGGCTGGTACAATGTTGTACATACGTTTCGTCTAGTTTATTGGACAGGGTTGACACATTTTCACTTGAACCCTTTGTAGCGCGGGATTGGATTTTTTCAGGTATTCATACATCTGGTACGACAGTTTATACCTTCTCTTTTCAATGGGAACAGAAATCTGTGGCATAAACTGTCGTACCACTCGGTTGAAAGAAAAAATTTCTATTATGAACACCCAGGATCCAAAAGGTTAACCGAAAAAGTGATCTAGGAATGTAATTTTATCTCTACTAGCTTTAAAATATTGTCTTTAATTATTTTTCATGCTATTCAGTCTGTAGATTTTTTATTCATGGTGATGAATTTGCACTAATTAAGAAAATTGCTCGTGTCAGTCTTGGTCAGATTATTTTTCTCTTTTTATTATTTCGTGATCATGAGTTCTCTTGCATTTTCCTGGACTACTGCTCAATAAGCTTTAAATAACCATACATACCGTTAAAATGGGGTGTATAGGAACAGCGGGGTCAATCGGAAACAAACTTCCCAACGTACAAAGAAATTCTTCATAAATATTACTATAGGGTATTTTTCGCATGACATTTTTTTTTATAGAAAGTTAAGCTCATAGGGAAGTAAGGAAAAAAATACTTTTGGGGGGTTCAAAAATTTTTTCTGGCAAACGCTACGGCTTCTAAAGCGGGGCTGCACGTTGACTGCTAAGAAAACATCACATTTCATTAAGACTGCAAACCTTCATATGCATGAAACAAACCTTCTTATATTTAAAAACTATGAGTGGTATGTTTCAATTATACCTGATATCTGAAACAACAGAATACCACATTAGATTTTACATTTTTTGATACAATTGTGTCATAAAAGTGACGAATTCTGAAAAATGCCATGGGAAAAAAAATTAGCGGGGTGAATCGGAACACTTAGTTCTGTTGTTCCAATTCAAACTTATTTGAAGGAAATTGTTTGAAAAATCAGGATTCTAATTCCAATTACTTCTAATCAAGACAGGGACAAGGATTTATTACTGTTTATCCTTCTCGTGAGCAACTTAGATCTTAGAATGACAAAAGTTACAGATTTCAAAGATTTTTTCTCCAGGAGACTTTTTTTTACTTAAAATAAAAGGGGGAAAGTCACATAGACTTATGTAGTAAACGTCCAGCACACAGACAGTGATGAATAAGCGAAAAAACTTTCAGGACAATCCCCGAAACCAGAAATTTCAAAAAACTAAAGAAAAGGCAGAGTTCATCCAGGAGATGTTATGAAAAACTTAAGCCAAGTCACAATTGCTAGTTTTAAGGACAAGTACATATTTGTGGACGACATGAGTGACTTCCATTCATGTTAAATCTTTGCATTTCAATTCAAAAGCTTTTCTTAAAATTACTTTTCATTTTTCATAAGTTCAAAATTATTTTGAATTTTCACAAATTATAAAACGTTTACTGGTACTGAAATTATACATTTATTTTGACATTAATTATCTGTTCTTATTCTCCCCATCAATATTACTCATGTTTGTGAGACCTATTACAGATTAATTGAAAAAAATAAAAATTTTAACAAGTGTTCCGATTGACCCCTATCAGCGGGGTGATTCGGAACACCCATAATTTGCTATATATTTTAATAATAATTGCTCAAAATCTTTTGTTGTGCTTGGAATATCAAAAGTAAAGCAAAGACGAAGTTTTTACCCAAAAAATCAAATTAAAGAAAAATCTTTTAACTGCTTTTTTTACAATCAAAGCTGAAAAGTGTTCCGATTAACCCCATTTTACGGTACATAATTTCATACAAAATTTCCTGTGTTACATATTTACTGTCTGCCTATTGCAGTTATAGCTCTATATTTTGTTATAGCTTCTATTATAGCTCTATAGTTATATATATTTCTCAGTTACTTAATTTTAGACATACTCATTTTTTCCCCTTTAAAATGGTTTTATACTTAGCATATGTGATGTCATGAAGTTTCAATTCAAAATTAAATTTGTTTTGGTAAATTGTTAGAATTTTAAACTAAGCCATTTTGATTTTATTATTATTTTTCTCTTTTTCCCCTTTCAGAAATACTTGGAAGAAGCTGAAAAAGACAAGGAACGATACATGAAAGAATTGGAACAGTATCAGCAAACAGAAGCATATAAAATATTTAAGAAACAACAAGAAAAAAAGCGAAAAGGTTTTAATTTCTTTCATTAAAATCTTTTTGAAACACATTTTAAACTTTTTATTTAAAAAAAAATCAGTTCATTCAACTAATTTTGTGATATGCTTTCTCTTTTGATGACCTGTTAGAATATGAAGATGCAGATGGGTCCTATTATACTTCTTCAGCAGTTGATGTAAGTTCACTATCTTATTCTTTTAGTTTCCTGAAATCTGTGAACTGATATTGTTACTAGTCCCGATTAACTTCAATTATTCTTTAAATGCGGACTCGGTTCTTAACTGAGTCTTTGAAAAAATACATTTTATTTACAGATATCTAGAAGCAAGCTCTTCACAGTTGCTAATATATCCACAGATATTAAGAAAATCATAGAAAACATTGTAAACTCAATTGCAAACACATATTTATATCCAAATATGATAGAAAACACTTGACAAAATTCACAGCTTAAAACAGTATCAGACTTAAACACTCGCAGCTAAGTGGGGCAAAAGCTAGGCTATCGTACTTTGTCATTGCTGCAATTTATGTACTTTAAAAATATTACAAGTTTACAGTAAATTCTAGAGTTTGCTGGAGTTATCTGTTATGCATGTGTATGAAATTTCCTAATTTCAAAGTAAGAAGTTTTATTAATCTTGATTTCTTTGTCCACCCCCATATCCCCTGTAACAAATAGAAGTTTTGAACAATGTTTTTTTTAACAAAAATTTTAAATTATTTTAAAAAATTAACAAGTTTTAAAGATAAAGAATGTTGAGTCTTTGAATATGATTGCTAGTTCAGTATGTTTGAGAATGGTTAACATATTAAACAATAGTTCTAATCTGGTTTAAAATAACTTCATAATTTTAAATTTTGCAGTTTGATTAGTTACATGAGGAATTTTCTATTGATAATTAGTTTAGATTTTTATAGAACTTAGAAGATTTCATATTTTTATGAATTTCCTGCAAATGATTTCCAATTAATGTGTTAAAATAATTTAAAAGTTACAAGTTTTGTATCAAGAATCATACATTGTTAAAGAATTATGAAGGATTTGTATTGATTTTCGCATTAGTCAAATGTAATGATGTCTTCTTTTTTGTCTGTTTTATGTTGTCTTTTTATCAGTCTCTCTCAATTGTACATTCATTGTACTCGATTGTACACACAAAGCATAGAAAAGTTAATATTATTTACGTTTTGTTTCTGTGTCAGTTTAAAAAATATTTCTCAGTTATGTATGAGTAAAATTTTTACTGTTATTTTCCCCTTAGTTATTTTCAAAACTTCTGTTTAAAAAAATAACTTATCCAAAATCCTCATGTTTTTGTTGTAATGCATAAAAATTTGAAAGCTGTGGAAAAGTTCATCTGAAGTGTTTTGAACAGCTGTAAAGCATGTATTTAAACTTCATTGTATTTTTATAATTTCATTTATTCAGTATTATGTTAATTCATTAAAATAAAGCTACAACAATGCTTTCATTTTTGGCTATTAATTTACTTTTCTCCCTTAATTTGTTCCAACATAATGTGATATTTAGTTATTGGTCTTAGTTGCGTTTGATTTTCTTAATGTGTATTTTGTTATTTTTTCTTTTTTGATTTGTGTTTATATATCAGAGAGATTACTGTATATTCTTTCTCTATTCCTTATTTAAAAAGAAAAGGAAATGGAAAGTCAATGGATTTTTATTGTTTTTTACCAAACTTTAAAGCAGCTTTTGTTCGAAAATTAAGTTTTTGCTTCTAAGATTTAGCTTAAGCCCCTTATTTGTCTCATGCAAGCCCAGTTAGAGTATGAAAAAGATTAGTGTGTTTGAAGAAAAATGTAGAGTTTAAAAATAACATGCTTTTTAATCTACACCCTTGTGCAAATCAATTGAAACAAACTCGAAAAATTGAGAAAACTAAAAAAAGAACTATTTTGTTTAAATTTATATAAAACCAAAAGTTTTCATAACATAATATGATGTCTACAACTCTTTGTAAACATTTGGACACGATACGCCGTGGAATCTATCAATTTTTTACACTCATTTGTAATATGTGTGTCTGTGAATTAGCACAGGGATTAGCTTCTCCATAGTTGAACAGTTCTCATGCAATAGTCGATTTTTGCATATATCCCAAAGATTCTCGATTGGATTGATATCAGGAGAGCTCAGGCTATTTGGATGCCTCAATTTGGTTCTCAGACATGAATTTCTTGGTCATTTGGACGCATGGCAAGGGGCTAAATCCTGCTGGAAAAATACCGTTTCATGTGTGTATCGTTCCTTCAACACTAGTAAAGCATTTTATTTCCAGAATAGCAATAGATTTCTCAGAATACATCATACCATCAGCATTCTTCAAGGAACCAACCCCATTGTAACCGAGACAACCCCAAAACATCTTTTTAGGGTGATTTGCAAATGTTTTCATGTGGCAAACCTGAATTATTTCACCTGAAGATCTCTGTACGTCTTGAGTTCGTTGACCTTGGTATAATGAAATGAATTTTGTCACTAAATATTTGTTTCCTCCAATTTTTTGCTGCTTAATTCTTATATTTTAACACCCACAAATAGCTATTTTTCTTCATTGGGGGAGTCAGAAGCTGTTTCTTCATAAACAGATAGACTGGCCAACCGGTACAATAAGGTGCCTTTGAACAGTAGATAAGCTTCTGATTAGCAATATTGTTACTAATTTTAGCATAATCGGTGAAGAATAAAGGGATAGTTTTAAAGTCATGGAAAAAATATTTTGTTTCAATTAATTTGCACAAGGGTATAATACTTCTTGTGTCCGAAGTAAATTCAGTTATTACAAATTTCATAGGTTTGAACTGTTAGAGCTTGATTCTTGTGATAGATACATAAAAAAGATTAAAATACAGTTGATGTAAAATTAACTCTAAGTAGTATACATCCATCACATCTTAACATTTCTGTTTAATACTGATTGCATCTCAAACAAAATGAAGTTCGAATTTGAAAAGGGGGAGGGGTGGGTAGTAAAGAGGATGTCTTTTTTTTTTTTTTTATTCTTTAAATAAAATCACTATAATAACTTCAGTTATTAATTAATTTAAAGATTATTGAACTTGAAAAATGATAGATTTAAAAAATAAAAAAAAAGGTTTAACACAAGGGGGGGGGGGGGGGATAGTTATTTAAAGAAAAAAAATCATTCGATTAAAATCACCGATTTAAATCAATTGATTTTAATTGTTGACACTCTGGTCCTAAATATTATAATACTAAAAAAAGAAAAAAAAATCATCTGCTTGAAATTATTTAAATTGTTGATAAATGAGTAATGATACAATGTTTAATTTCATGTATAAATATTTGTTAAGGAAAAACTATTCTAATATCTGTTTTATTTTCGAATTGAACATTTTGAGCATCTGTTTTCTAAGGTTCTAACATTAGTGTCAGAAATCGCATTATAACTACGAATGTGTAAATCATAGTAATGGTAATCTATTGTGGTTTTTTTTCATTGATAGCAGATGCATGAATCTCATCACGATGGTGAAGCACCTGGTTTTGACATCCCCATTTTTACCGAAGAATTTTTAGATCACAATAAAGGTATTGAAAAAAAATATTTCAATTTTTTTTTTCATAACTATACCACACTGTACAAACTTTTTTAGATTTAAAGAACTTTTTCTCGTTTTATAATTCTTTTATTTGAATTGTTCAAAACTATTAACTTTTTTAGATTTTAGGAATTTTTTCGCTTACTATGAATTTTTATGTGAATTGTTCAAAACTACATCTAAAAATTCTTTACTCAACTTTTAAGACTTTTTCTCTCAATCAGCTATTCTTATTTTTTCTTACAATGATTTCTTAAAACAAACTTCATCTTCTGGAGAATATGTACTTTGTATTGTTTCAAACAAAATATAATGTAGTTTTGTACTTTATTATGTAATTCACTTACTTATTTACATTGCGAAAACTTTCAGGTTCATTAATTATTTTTATTTTGAGTGCATTTTATGTTCTAACTTTTTGACAAAAACATTTGTGTTTAAATTACAACACTTTAATATTATTCTATTTTTAACTAAACTTCATTATTATTCCTACTTGAGTACTATATTCGTGAAGTAAAAATTCATAAGTAGCGTTTACTAAGAAATGAGTGCTTTTGTTTTACTTTTATTTTCTAGTTACTATCTCTTATTACAAAATGTATATTACATCTCATTCACTTAGGATAATATGCCATGTAATCAAAGATAATTCCCATCCCATCATATAACCTGTAATTTTAATATGGAACTATAATTTCAAGAAAAGACAGTAATTATTAAACGATTGATGCATTAAATATTTCAAACAAACAAAACAAAAACAAACAAAAAAAAAAAAAAACAAAGACAAAAAAAAAAAACATTTCAGCTCAAAGCATTATCAGTCAGAAATCATTACAATTGGAGGAATTGAGAACGAAATTTAACTCTTAAGATGGCAGTCAGCCAGACAAATTGCAGTTGAAGCTTTTTTATTTTGATAATAAGACCCAAGTTTAGTTATTTATTTTTTGTGAGGGGGGGGGGATTTTCGGGTTGTACTTGCAAAGATATGGTTCTGTACTTCGAAAATTAAACATGACCTTCTACTATACTTACATTTTTCTGTGAAAATCATGACATTTATTTTTGCCTCAATATTTTTTCCTTAGCAAGAGAAGCTGAATTGCGTCAACTCCGAAAATCAAATACCGAGTATGAAGAACAAAATGCAATCCTTACAAAACATATTGAAAATATGAAATCAGCTGTGGAGAAGCTTGAAGTTGAGAATTCTCAGCAACGTAGCAATAATATTGCAATGCAGCAGCATTTGGAAGCTTTGAGAGGCATGTTATTAGACAATTTCCAAGATTTTCCTTTGCCAAGTAAGTATAACTTTTGAGAACTGTAGTATATCTTTTGAGGCATGTTGTAATTATCTTGTTGTTTTTGTTGTACATTCAAATTCGTAATGAACATCTGACAGTAGTCTCCCTCCCAAACTAGCTGCAGACTTAGATTTTATAGAAATATATAAAAATGAACTTAAGATATATTATCTTTCTGAAAAATTTTCTTTTTGCTATTCATCATGTAAGAAATTACAGAGCTCAAATTAGAATTTTTTTATTTTTGTTTTATATATCTGTCTGTGTATCATTTTCATTATTTTAACTCGTCACAAAGAAAAACTTTATTCCGAAAAGGTTTGATGTGTGACCATAAGTTGACAAGTGTTGAGGTTTATTTCTTCAGAATAAGTATTCCATATTATGCATAAAGTAAGATATGAAGTAACTGGATTACATAAAAACTGGTTATTTTAGTGTATTTTTTTGTTAATTTACTAATTTAATTAATTTACTTTTTGTAAAAAGAATAACTGCATTAAAACTCTTTATTCATTTATTTTTTTGTTGTAAAATCAGCACATTTGTTACTTTACTTCACTTATATTTGTGTTTTTTAAGTGTTATGTGAGAAAAATGTATTTACCTGTATATGCTATACGAGGCAAAAATTACCGTATTTTTCGCCGTATAAGACGCACTTTTCTCCCCAAAACCGGGGGGGGGGGGGGGAGTGCCTGCGTCTTATATGCAGGCACTTTTTATTCTTTTTTTTCCAGATTTGCCTCCTTTAAAATTGGGTGCGTCTTATATGGTGAAAAATACGGTAAATTTCGCAAAAAATGGGTTATTGAATTTATTTGCAATTCAATAGTATAAATTAATATTTTAAATGTTTCTGCCCAAACCTATCTTGAACTATTAAAACCTGCTCCAAAAAAAAAAAACCCTTCAACTAGCTGATTGATGAAGTATTAAATTGAGGATTTTTATGTAAAATAACATGTCTTTTAAAAATGTGATGTACACAGTCAGATAAAAATGTATATGCACACAGAAAGTATATGCGCACTTTATTTAAAACTATCTGCAAGTCTGAAAAACAACATACAGTAGGTAGGCAAATATTTAATAAATCAATGTCTTTTGCTTTCAATCATGCTGTAAAGTCGAATCTTTTAATGTAATTTCTTGGTTTATCTATGTTATCCTTACCAACTTTTATCCTTACCTTTTCAGTTACCAATGAAGTTCCTACCCCTGAATCAATTGACAGCTACATGGCTCAACTTCACAGCATACTTGAAAATCCAGCTGAAAATGAAACTTTGATAACTAAAGCAAGAGAAATCTTGAGCAAATTAGATTACCCATAAATTGAGAGGAACATCCAGCTATGTATTTCAGCTATCATCTTATCTTTATTTATTGGAGCGTAGCGATGCTGACGAACTTCCAGAAATGACGCCTGTCCCTGTGACACACCCCTCCCTTTTTATGAGGCAGTTACGTACATACTCCAGTGAAATTATAAAAAGTGCTGCTCAAAGGATTATTTTATTTTGGTTTGTCTTGTCTGTCATTTGTACAGTCATGCTTTTGTATCAACTTTTTTTTGAGGGGGGGGGGGGTGTTAACTAATACTAAGTGACTCATTTATCGCACTTTTTTTAAAAAAACTTGTGTATAATGTTTGTGCATGGATAGTTCTATGATGATTGCAAAAACAGCTCAAATTTTAATTTATTGTTTTTAAGAAAAAGGGGTATCACAAGCTAGAACAATTTAATTGAAACATATATTAAGCGCATAAAAACAAAAAGCACATAAGCTGGAAATTTGTGACGAATCCTTTTCGATATGACCAATGCAAATACGCTAAATATGCTTTCTTTACCACTTGTGACATATTGGACCCCAGTAACAGAAATGACTAAATTCCCAAAAACTGCATAGAGAAAATCAAAGTTTTTTCTATGATATTATTTTTAACTAAATTATTCTCAAATGCTACATTATGAGCAAAACATTTGTGATGTTATGTTAACTGGTTAGATTTTTGTAGTCTAAAACTAATTGTGTATGCTTAAAGTTTGAACATTTTTCTTCTATTGAAATTATCTCATGAACTTTTAATATTATGACGCTATTGATCATATATTTTATGTATTGCCACACATCTAACTTTATATAAGTTTTGCGACAAGTATAAGTTTAGACTTTAAATCAATAATTAGTATGTTTTCGCAAATTTTTCAGTTGTGTTACTTTTACTGTCGGGGTACAATATGCTTAAAATGCGTGATTATGTTTTATCATAAAACTAATGACTTGTTACTTTACATAAAATGTATGTGTAGCGCAATATAAATGTATATTATGTTATTGTTAAGTACTAACTTAAATTGTTTAGCATTTTGAAATGTGGTTGCTGTCGCTTATTGTGCATTAAAGTAGGTATCATATTCATAATTTCTAAACCCAATGCTATTTTTTTTGCATCTATATGTGATAAATAAAATCATTTAGGTAATGAATTGTGGATGTTAATCTGTTGATTTGAACACAAACATTGACAATGTACAGGATAAAAATTGTACTGGGTATCAAATTTTTAAAAACTTGCCTGAATTCATATTATGATTTTAAGAGGAAGTTATATTTAACGTTAAAATTAGAAAGCATTTTTTGTTTTAATGAACATATTTTGTGCACTTTATTTTGTGCTATTAAAAAGTTTAAAAGTATGCAGATTTTTTTTTCTTTTTTGGTGACTTTAATCAAAATATTTTATTTGTATGCTTTGAAGCAGTTGCACCATTAGCCTTAAACTTGCCAATTACCTAAGAACAACCTTGGAGTGCAACTTGTTTAAATGATCTGGAGTTATGAAGCACCCACAGTTTACCCATGGTTACTATGGAATCGGCAAACCTCCAGTGAGGATAAATCAATCTGGAAGGAAGAGAAAATAAAAATTTGATGTAGGCATGTTTTGCTTAGTTAAAAAGCTAACATTCATTTGCAAAAGCTGGCATCTCTAAAAAAAAACTAATAAAAGAGTCTATCTCTGCCTGTAAACTAGATGTCAGTCTTTCCATCTCACCCGTGATCAGACAGTACAGTAAAAAGAGTTTCCAAAAGGGCATTTAGAAAATTGACCATCAAAAAGTTAGTTTTATATTAATGATTTTCTTTGAATGAAAAGTTCTTTTCACAAATCATTACACATAATAAATGCAGTCGAACCTTGTTGAGTTGAACCAACGCATCCTAAATACTAAATGCCGGTAACTTTTTGGCTTTTAGCACAGAGCAAAATTTCATCCTTGGTTCACGATACACTGCCATCTACCAGAGTTCTTCGCGAAGGAGAAATTAATGATTGGTTCATTTCTAAATTTAAATTTAAAAATCAACCAATCAAAAATTTTAATTCGAATATTGTTTGGATCCATCGCCAATAGCTGCAAAATGCCCTTGGTTCACGATACACTGCCATCTACCGAAGTTCTTCAAAAAATTAATGATTGGTTCATTTCTGAATTTAAATTTAAAAATTAACCAATCAAAAAATAACAACGACATTATCGGATTGCCGCAAGGTGGCGTTTAAAGTTGAACCCATCTCGACGGTAGCGAAGCAAATGTTATAGGCATTTAGTATTGAGGAGGCGTTGCTTGAATGCACTTATGCTTAATACAAACTACATTTCTGGTCTCAACCCTATTATCTGTAGGGTATTGTTCTATAAGACAGACTACATTTCAGACGAATGGAAATCCCTTGGAGTTCTTTTAACAATACTGCCGTGCTAAGCACAAAAGTCGTATCTGCACTTTTTGACAAAATTGAATTTTCGCCACCAGGTGGCTCTTTGTGACATATTTTACCTAAATACAAAATTATATGGTCATTTGAGAATTTGAAATATTTTTTAAAAAATTCGGAAAAAGTTTCATCTGAATCAAATGCATGGTGGCGCAAAACTTTAAAGAGTTATATCTCAGTTTGACCTCGACTGCAGATACCACTTATGCGCTTAGCACGGCAGAATACTTGACTATATTTCAAACATTATAATTCATGCTAAGAATATTTTGTTATGCAGCATAATAAAGTTAACTTTTTCAACGGATAAATTGTACTGGCCAAAAAATTTATTTGCAATAGGAAATGAGTTTGAAAACTATGAAATTAAAAAGTAAATTAAGAGAACTTTGTATGTTTGGATGATTAATGGAAATATGCATTTACATACTGTTTTTGATATGATGATGGATGAGTTGGACTACGGATCAACTGTTGAAAAAACTGATAGGCACAAAGGTCCTTCAATTATAAAGAAAATAAGAGTCTGGTCTCTTTTTGGGGCTGAATGCTGCAAGTAAAACATAATTAAAGCATTCAACTATAATTGTTATTTTCACATAGTAAGGAAATAATTAGATGATTACTACAAATATTTTTACTAAACGTTAAGGAATTGATTACTGTTTTTAAGAACATTCCGGGTAATAATTTTGAATCATTGATCACTGTCCGTCCCCGTTTCAGAAAGTCAGGGTTTTTTGAGCTTCAAACCTGGAGAACAAGAAATGACCTGAGAAATTGTTAGGTGAGACATTTCTATTTCTATCAAGTCTTTAAAATCGGAAGAGTGTTAAGTAGCCATGAATAGCATTCCTATATAGCTAACTTTATCTCAGTCTAGACCTCTGACTTTGATTAGTGCCAATGAGAGCGAGGCTTACAGTCTTTAGTATTATTATAAAAGCTGTATTCAATGTTAAATTTGTGGAAGAGAACTATGCAGGGAGATAATTCTGCATGATTTTGTAGAGTTGAGAATGCTACTGGATTTCTTTTTCATAGAGCTTTTATTGTTAGACATTTCTTTCACTCAATTTGTAAAGGGCATGTTACTTTTTGCGCTCAAAATCTCAAGAAAAACGATGTATAATTTAGAATGTAAGTGTGTGATTGAATTTAAAAAACTTCATTTTTTCTGAGATACAGTCGTGTCTCTATAACTCGAATATTCTTTTATCTAAAAGTTGTCATTGGGGTTTTAAACTCTTGCAAAGGCTGTGTAAACTTCCTACCACCTGAACTACTAATAACTCAAAGCTTTTAACCGGTCTCCTGGGACTTTGCATTATATTTTAATCTGATTTTAGATGTGTAACTTTTTTTATTTCACTATTCAAAATAATTCAATACACATCGAAAATGAGGCACCAAAAAGTAGTTGCCAGAAAGTTATGCCAGTTTCAAGGTAGACACACCTCACTGAGATATGTTCTACAGTGCACAATGAATCAGTTAAGCTTTAAGAGTTAAATTTCCTTTAAAAAACATCTTTTGCATTAAATTTCATTATTTTTGATGTATTTTTTACTCTCCCACCCCCCAAAAAAAACCTTTTCTTTTTCTTCATAAAAGAGTCCTTTAATCACAAGGTTTTGAAGGACGCCATGGTCACCCAGTAGATCCACTCCTGCCCCTAGAACGCCTTTGATTTTTCATTGGCTGTTGTTTTTTTTCTTTCTTTTTTTTCTCGAGTTTATGAAAATGATATTTTCAACAAGAGTAAATTCCAATTTAAAACATCACACTATAGAGAAGCTGTTAGTTCCTAACTTATGAAATATATTGTTGTACATACACTGGCGGAAAAAAAAATCCCAACACCTAGAAAGACTTGTGTTAGATAAACGAAATTTGGTAGGCGTGTTTATACAACTGAAAGATGACATCGATTGAAATTTCGTGTTCCGCGCATAAGTGTGGCGCAGCTGGCGTCACTCAGAACATGCAAATAAGGCTTGTTTTAAAAGCGTGTTGTGAAGCTCGTGTGTATTATTTTTCCGTGAAATTGGACGAATTGCGTTCATGTTAGCCAGGAATACCTTTTTAGAAGACGAAGAAGCCATTATCAACAGCTCACCGAGTTTAAACGAGGTCATACAAATTGACTACGTGAAGGTGGATTTTCATTTCGCGATATTGCAGAAAGACTTTGGTGGGAATGTTTCCACCATGCATGATTATTGGAAGCTATGGGCAAGGGATGGTACTACCTCAAGAAGATCGAGTTCCGAGCTGCCACGTGGCACGACTGAGAAGGAAGATCGCCGAATCTTGCGTACGGCTGTGGCGCATCGTACTGCATCTGCGGCTGACATTCGAGCTGCAGTTGGTACCGTCGTGACCCAAGGACCCCCCTGTTTACTTCAAGGACAGCTCCGAGCCAGGCAGCCTGTAGCCGGTATTCCATTGACTGCAAACCATTGCCTTTTCCGACGGCAGTGGTGCCACGACAGAGCTCACTGGAGGTCGGATTGGAGATCTGTTGTAATTTTTGATGAAAACAGTTTCTGAATTAGTGCCAGTGGTGGCTGTATATTGGTCAGAAGGAGGCCAGGGGACCGCCTGCATCCAAGCGGTCTACGGCCTAGACACACGGGACTCACACCTGGAGTTATGGTCTCTGGAGCAATTTCCTACGACAGCAGGGGCATTCTTGTGGTTATCCCAAACTCACTGACTGAAAATTTGCCGTCAGTCTGTTAATTTAACCAGTAGTACAGCCATTCATGAGTAGCATTCAAAGGGGCGTTTTCCAACCGGATAACGCTCGCCCTCACATCGCTGCTGTAACGCAATGTGCTCTACAGAGTGCTGACATGTTACCATGACCTGCAAAATCACCAGGTCTGTCTCCAATTGATAACGTATGGGATATCATGGGATGGCACCTCGAGCATCATCCACAGTCAGCAATGACGGCCCTAGTATTGACACAGCAAGTGCAACAAGCATCGAACTCCATACCACAAAGTGACATTCGGCATCTGTATGACTGTATGACATAATTCATGCACGCTTGCAGGCTTGCCTTCAAAATTCTGGAGGTTACACCCTCTATTAAATTAACATAATTTCACATTTGCACAGCATTTTCCTGAGCTTAAATTAGCCAGTGATCTTGTACATTTAATCAATTAAACATGTTAACTAGACAATTGCATTACCCAAATTTCATCACTCTACGGCAATTTTTTCTTGGTGTTGGGATTTTTTTTCCGCCAGTGTATTTCCATCTTTTCTGGTTGAACCAGAGGCGTATTTGGACGTAAGGCCGCCCTGGGCTTTTTTAACTGGCCGCCCCCCCCCCTTGAGGTGTTGAATTTTAGAGTTGTAAAAAAAAAACCTTTTTTATTTACTTGACATAAACTATTTTCAAGGTAAACCGTGAAAAGCCCGGCCACACAGATAGTTAAACATAAAATTGGTCGGTTGTTAACAACCAGCCAATGGGTAAAAATTCGTCTTTTGCGAATCTCAACTTTTACTACTACAAATCTGCTCTTACATTATTATAAATCAACATTTTTAGTACTTAATTACATGAAGAACTTTCTTTCGAAATTTAAAAGTTTTTAAAATGAATAATCTTCACATCTTTATTTCAAAAATAGTTTTAAAATTTTTTTTCCATAGAATTTGCTTTTTTTTCTTGTACAGGCTGATCTCGACTGGTGTACAAAATTTTATTGAAATGGATCATGGCTTCATTTAAATATTTTAGAAAAAAATAAAACAAAATTAATCTCTACTAATAATAAAGCTGAAGGTTTTTCTCTCTTTGGGCGCGTTCAGAGTACGCGCCCGAGTTTCCCGGGAAGCCCGGGTTCTTCCTAAAGCGTTCAGAGCAGCTATTTGGAACGCCCGAACTTCCCAAATGTTGTCCAGAGTAAACGCCCGAGCTTCCCGGGCTCAAGCACAAGAAGCCCGGGAAATTTAGCTGGGCAGATAGGTCACGTAATTGGGCGTTTAGCAAAGGATGATGCTCATTGGCTGAAATTTATTGCTCTTTCGTCAGCTAGGATTTACGAAGAGTGACTGAAACAAAATCTTGAAAATACACACACAATGGTAAAAAATTCGCACGCTATTTGCTGTGATGAATCTGAAATGATATATTTCCTTGAGAATCGGTCATTGCAGGAACAATCCTGTCAGATAAGCGAGATCGTTGAAATTTTTACTTACTGTTAGGCCTATTTCATCGTAAATTCCTATACTTAAAATAACATATTTCTCATTAAATTCGATAAGTCATTTCGATCCCATGCTCAACCATGGCGGTAGATGAACAATAATTGTCGCCAAGGTTAAGAATGGTATCACTTTGGGCCAAAATATAGGAGCAAATGCAGGATTGTTCCTGCATTGACCACAGTGTTACACTCTGCTGTTGTGTCCGCCATGTTGTTTCTTCTCGAAAGTCACAAGTGCTGTCCAGACCATAACTTCCCGGGTTCGGCCCGGGAAGTTATTTATGACGTCACGGCTTAAACGCCCGGGCGAATACTCTGAACGCAGCCTTTCTGTCCTTCTGTCTGTCTGTTACGCGCGTAGCGCCAAAACCGTTCGGTCGATTTTCATGCCACTTGGTACAAAATTAGTTTGTAGCATGTAGTTTTAAACCTCGAAGCGATTTTTCGAAAATTCCATTTCGTTCTTTTTCTATTCGAATTCTTAGCGGAAATTCGATAAAATAGGGAAGAAATATTTCACACACATTTTCAAGTCTTATGTCATTCGAAAGCTTGGAATTTTCTGCACAAAATGAAGTTTTTTCGAAGTTTCTACGATCATCAGGAGAGCTGTAACAATTGTTTTTAGAATCCCGGAATTCAAGGCTTATCTTCAGTAAAGCAAGCCAAACGATTCTAAAATGGTTAATGAAATGAATTATTTTATCAACGGAAATCAACTATTAATGTTGTTACCATGGTTACGTTTTTATTTCATTTATTTGTTTCGTTCTTTTTCCATTAATAATTTTAAAAATGTATTTGTTTTTGTAGCAATCCAAACTCCAAGCCTTATTACAATTAGTCAAATGAAATATAATAAAATCGTGATAAGATGGCACCTGTCAATCAAATGAGAAATCGAGTCCTTTCTTTAAAAATCTGGTATGGACCTCACACTACTTCCTTTTACGTGTTAATTTCTTAGTAGTTGCCTTAAGTGTTAAAAAAAAGTGCTTGAAGTGAGCAAGGTAACAATTCAAATATTTGCTCCCCTAATTTGCCACAAAACAATGCAAAAAATATTTTTTTTTTCCAATGGTTAATTTTCTTAATATTGCTGATTTTAATATCATTCAGTGAATTTTTCGCAAAATATCGCCAATAGCGCCAAGTTGAACCCAAATTCAAAAAAAAAAAAAAAAAAATTTTCGCCAAATTTGTCGCCAAGTTGGCGTCAAACACTTGGCGACCAAAAGCTTGGCGACATATCGCCAAGTGGTCGCGCCAATTCATATCACTTGAGTCTGCATTGAAATTAACACTGATTTACCCCAAAAAAGGGGTAAAACACCCCCTTGGGAACATTCGAATGCAACCACAAGGGGAGGTGCACAACTAGACCATCGTCAGAGCCTACATACCAAGCTAGAAGTTTCTACGGCATATAGTTTTTGAGTTATGCGAGCACATACGCACATACATCGCACACACATCCGCACATCACGTACATACAGACGTCACGAGAAAACTCGTCGTAATGAACTCGGGGGTGGTTGAAAAGGATTTTTCGGCTGCTTATATGTTGGTAGGTACATATGCACGTGCTGACAGGTCGAAAAAACTACTGAACATTCATTCGGGGGTGAGCAAAATCAAGATTTAGACTCAAATTTGAGTGATTTTTTTTTCGCGATCACAATACTTCCTTTACTACGTAAAAGGAAGTAAAAAAGGTAGAGAAGGAAGAAACTGACGTGTACCATTTTTGTGAGTTTAGAGACATTTTGGCGATCTGACGAGTTGTGCAGAAGAGGGAAAGATTGTTTAACTAAATGAGGTCAAAAAATCTGGTATGGACCCCACACTACTTCCTTTTACGTGTAAATTTCTTAGTAGTTGCCTTAAGTGTTAAAAAAAGTGCTTGGAGTGAGCAAGGTGAGCATTCAAATATTTACTCCCCTAATCTACCACGAAACAATGCAAAAAATATTTTACAATGGTTATTTTTCTAAATATTGCTGATTTTAAGATCATTCAGTAAATTTTTCGAAAAATAGCGCCAAGTTGAACCCAAATTCAAAGAATAATTTTTTCGCCAAATTTGTCGCCAATTTGGCGATATGTCGCCAAGTTGGCGTCAAACACTTGGCGACCAAAAGCTTGGCGACATGTCGCCAAGTGGTGGCGCCAATTCATGTCACTTGAGTCTGTATTGAAATTAACATTGATTTACCCCAAAAAATCTGGTATGGGCCCCACACTACTTCCTTTTACGTTTAAATTCCATAATAAATGCCTCAAGTGTTAAAAATAGTGCATTGGAGTGAGCAAGATAACAACTCAAATATTTACACCCCTAGTTTGTCACGAATCAATGCAAAATAATGTTTTACAATGATTTATTTTCTAAATATCGCCGATTTTAACATGATTCAGTGAATTTTTCGCAAAATGTTCGCCAATAACGCCAAATTGAATCCAAATTCAAAAAAAAAAAAAACATTTTTGTCGCCAACATTTGTCGCCAACTTGGCGTCAAATACTTGGCGACTAAAAGCTTGGCGATATATCGTCAAGTAGTTGCATTAAATCATATCACTCAATCTGCATTGAAATTAATATTGATTTACCCCACAAAGGGGGTAAAAGACCCCCTTGGGAACATTCGAATGCAACCACAAGGAGAGGTCCACAACTAGACCACCCTCAGAGCCTACATACCAAACTAGAAGCTTCTACGGCAAAAAGTTTTTGAGTTATGCGACAGGCATACATACATACGCACATACATACGTACGTACAGACGTCACGAGAAAACTCGTCGTAATTAACTGGGGCATGGTCGAAAAGGATATTTCTGCTGTTTATATGTTAGTAAGTACATGGGTGATTTTCTCAACACGTTAACTTTTGCCAATGCCAAGTAGGAAAAATTCAACTTGTAATTAATTAATTATTGTTAATATTTGTTTAAAGACAACTCATTTAAGATCACAAATCAGTGCTCAGCAACGAAAAAAACTTAAAAATAAAATTTTAATGAGAGTTTTAAGTTTAAGTTTAATGTAAAAAGTGTAATTACCATCTCCCGGCTTAAACACTTCCCTAACTCAAGAAATATTTTTAAAACTTTATTCATTTGATAAATAATGACATAGAAAGCAAAATACACCATTTAGAATATTACTTCATATATTTTTTTTTACATTATTTACAAACAAAACAGATTAAATCTAATTTTTTAAAGAAATAGTAGTATTTTTCGTTGGAATTTTAAACTTTTACAATACCAACTTTTTTTTACTGCAAAGGGTTACAAGTTTCTTTATTTTTTCATTTGTCTGTTTTACATTTATTTTTATTTAGTCTATAAAATATTAACTGTAGGCGGACTCGAAGCATAATGAGTACAAGAAAGATCGGTTTCGCAAGAAAGGCAAGTTAGCATGCGTAAACCTAACACTGATTTGTTAAGAAAAGAAGAAAATAAATACCTTTGTGCGATAGATGTAAAGTTTAAATCCAACGTTAAAAATGTACAGTATACCTGTATATTTGTGCATTTTTAACGTTGGATTTAAACTTTACTGATTTGTTATTTTCATTCCAAACCATCTGATGAAGCTTCATGATATTTGGAACTGACTTCAGATTTTTTGGTAGCAGGGTTTCAACTCGCTTTATATCAGTCTCTGTGACGGTGAAGAGCCTTACTTTTAATGCTTAACGCAATTTAACATAAAAGTAAACATAATTACAAAATAGAACGAATAATTATTATTATATAAGTATTTTAAGTCATAAGTTAGCTAAAATAATAATGAATTTGTTCTAAATTATTCTAAGAATAAAAAAAAACAGAATTATATAACTAACAAGGAGAAATTTAATTCAGATTTTAAAAATTTACTTTTGAAAAATATATTCCTTTAATGTTGATCTGTTTCGTAGATAAAAACTATTTTGGAGTTCAAAATATTCTAAACTACTTTTTTCATCTCCATTATATCATTTGAACTTTACCTAAAGAGTATAATAATTTAACAACTAACAGTTTGAAAAAATAAATAAACAAAATCCAAATATAAAAAATAAAATTTCGAATTTATACTTGAATTGTTAACCATAACTAAACAATAATGTAAATGTTACAGACTGTTCTTAGAATAGAAGAGACAAACAAAATTGTGTAGAAAACTTACCATGAAAAATTTCGTGGAAATAAAATACAATTAACGTTTGGATTTATTTTTAAATGCTTAATTTTGTTCTACTCAGTGAGAGAAAAACACTTTGAAACACAAAATATTCTAAACTACTTTTAAAATATTGATTAGAATAGTTAAATTTATAAAATTTTATTCTTATTAAGTTTTAAAATTTAGATGTAACTAATTAAACAACTAACAACTTCCATACAACTAAATATCATTCTTTCTAAATTATAATGAATTTTAAAGATTGAACAATGTGCCTAACTTATTGCCATTTGAATTTGCTAAAAGTAGTAAAAAATAACACAACAATATAAATAACGTGCATTAAAATTTTTGAAATCCATTAAAATGTCACTCTCCCGAAACCACTTCGTAAGTGGGGACGGAAATGACAGGGACGGAAATGACAAAACAGTGGGTTTTCGAAAACAGTGTGAAAAGTGTTTCATATCTTTAATTTAACTGTTGATACCTTAAAAGTGTTCGCAAGAACAAATTCGGCAGTGGAATTTTTTTTAATTTTATTTAAATTTTCTGGAAGATAACCAGGGGGACGGAAATGACATTGAATAAAGTCACGCATAGAATTTTTAAGATAAAACAAGCCTCACACACCCTAAAAGTTGTGTAAACTTTGTTTAAAGCGTATTTTTCTGCTGAGAAGAATGTTCTTAAACATTTTGAGCTATTTTATTATGAACTAGCACCATTTATAGGATTTTATTGAAGGTTTTTCTACTTGGGAGAATTTTTTTTCAAAACCTGGGGACACGTATAAGTTGAGCTCTCTATCAAAATATGTAAATATGATAAGGAATGCTTACATGGAACATTGAAGTACACACTTGTACTGTATCATAATGCATATGTATTAATTTTTAAAAATGTTTCTTCATATAGTATTTTTTTTTTAAAGTTGACAAATGTGTGTGGGGACAGGGGACGGAAATGACATTTTGCATATATATTATTTTTTTAAATATATAATTTAAGTGCAAAATAGTGCCAATGCACGTTGTCATTACTCTTTATGAGCATCTTGAATAGAACATAGCATTAGATAATGAAAATAGGTGTTTAATTGGAAGATATGGATGAAGGACACAAAAGTTAACGAATTGAGAAAATAACCCACATACACCCGCACATACATCCGCACACACATCCGCACATACGTACATACAGACGTCACGAGAAAACTCGTCGTAATTTACTCGGGGGTGGTCGAAATTGATTTTTCGGCTGTTTGTATGTTGTTAGGTACATATGCACGTGCTGACAGGTCGAAAAAACTACGCGACATTCATTCAGGGGTAAGCAAAATCAAAATTTAGACTGAAATTTGAGTGAAATTTTTTTCGTGATCACAATACTTCCTTTACTACGTAAAAGGAAGTAAAAAGAAACAACATGATAGTAAACCATTCTAAATTTATCGTCTGGCAAAACATATTTTATTTCCTTTTTTTTTATTTCAATATAAATTGCAGTAAATGGCTTGAGTGAACGAGTTTGGCTTTTAATTTATCATTTGCTGGTTGATGTTTGTCGATGTTTATTGTTTTTATTATCATGGTGAAGAATAATGCACGAAATTTCTATTATTTTGTTTTTGAAGTTAGGAAAGAAAACTTTCTTCTTCTTTTAAACTTTGGTAAGATTTCTGTGAGCAGCTAAATTGTTCTTATTTTCTCTTTTGGCTTATTTTTGTGCACCTCTTTTTGGGGTTGCATTCGAATTTCCCCAAGGGGGTTTTTACCCCTTTTATGGGGTAAATCAGTGTTAATTTCAATACAGACAAAAGTGATATGAATTGGCGCGAGCACTTGGCAAAATATCGCCAAGCTTTTAGTCGCCAAGTGTTTGACTCCAATTTGGCGACATATCGCCATGTTGGCGGCAAATTTGGCGAAAAAATTTTTTTTTTTTTTTATTTGGGTTCAATTTGGTGCTATTGGCGATATTTTGCGAAAAATCCACTGAATGATGTTAAAATCGGCGATATTTACGAGATTAATCATTGAAAAACATTTTTTTGCATTGTTTTGTGGCAAACTAGGGATGTAAATGTTTGAATTGTTATCTTGCTCACTCCAAGCACTAATTTAGCACTTAAGGCATCTACTAAGAAATTTACACGTAAAAGGAAGTAGTGTGGGGTCCATGCCAAATTTTTATATCATTCTTTAAAAGAATTATAGTTGAATAACTAAAATAGAGTATTTTTTCTGCTATATCAATTTTTTACAAATGAATTTTTAATTTTATACCACGGGCAAAGCCGTGCGGGTACCGCTAGTAAATAAATAAACGATAAAATAATTTTAACAATGTGTAATGAATACATTCAAACTCGTTTATAACGAGCTCGGATGTAACGAGGGAAACGAGAATATTTTGTTGGATCAATGTTAAACTTTATGGAACAGAATTCGTTTTTAACGAGCAAGACCAGGTTTTAACGAACAATTTTTACTGTCTCGCAGTCTTTTTTTTCTCATCTTTCTAGTCTTATTCCTGTCTTATCTTCTTTTCTTTTTTTTCCCTGCGGTTCAATGCTTTTGTATGAAAAATTCCACCAGCATTCCAGTGTTATTAAATAAAGAACAGTATTTAATTCAATTAATTGAAGTAATTCTCGCGGCCGATCCGCCCTACTGTCTAAAAAAAAAGGTCTTCACTTTACATGGAAAAAGTGCCGCCCCTCCAATCGTGCCGCCCTGGGCTATAGCCCATTAAGCCCATACGTAAATACGCCACTGGGTTGAACTATGTACAAAGTACAATGATCAATATTTAATAGTAGTAGTTAACAATACTTGAACACAAGGGGGGGGGGCGGCAATAAAATGAAAATTGGAATAATTTAATCTTAGCTATTATTCATTGTATTTTAGTTGTTTTTCTTTTCTTTTCATTATTATTGTTATCATTTTAACATTGGCATCAAGATAACATTGACAAATGAACAAAAAAAAAAAAAAAAGTACTTAGAAAGTGCTATTGGAACAAAAAGAAATCATATAGTGCAATGTTGGGTGAGTGTAGTTAAGCGGTTCTAACCAGAAAAAGTGATTCTGAAACATGAGTATGAAGCCCACACTGCTGAAGATGAGCGTAAGAAATAATTTATCTCAATTATTCGCAACTGCATGAGATCCACTTCTAATGGATTCCGTCTCACATTGAACTTTGAAACTGTGGATCTTTTGGTCAAAGAAGGTGCCTTTGAAGTACCAGTAATATGTGGTGCTTAGACCTTCTCTGAGGTCTGTTCCAAAATAAACATCTCCAACCTGCAGCTTTCGAAATCCCTCCGATTCGCTCCTGGTACAATAGGCAGGCTCTGGGTGGTACTCTTACTATCAAGGTGGATAGAGCTACCCAGTCAACCATTTGTCGAATGGTAAGTGGTAACATTAAGTGCTTCTCTTTTGATAATTGACAAAAAATCTTCCTAATGTGTCCCAACTACAACTCACACCAGCCTCTCCAGAACATTTATTAAGCTGCATGAATCTTAACAAGGAGGATATCTACTCTAATCCTCTCCTGGTTTGCGACTTTTAAAAGGTTTTTGGACTCATGGACCTGGTCTAGCCTAGCGGCTAGATCAGGAGCAATAAGTCAACAACAAACATGCTCACCTGAAATTGCAGCACCTGATTTCCTTTTATTCCAATCGCTAAGCTGAAAAATACATGTAAATTTGGCTGGTATTCAAAATGCTACCGGCAGATATTTCGCTCCAAAACCAATTGTCGATCTGAAATAAAAAGTTTGTACACTGCATGACAAAAAGTAGTTGATAGCGAGGGAAATTACATTAGAGGGATTAAAAATAACAGTGTGGTAAAAATGTATATGTCTGGAGGAAAAAACCCATTAGATCTGGTTCTGCTTGCTCTAATGAATGTAAGTGCAAGCAGACATCCGCCGATTTCGAGCGAAAAACGAGGAAGTTGCAAAACTACAAGTTGCTGAATTCTAGAAGAATTATTGAGTAACGAAATTTCAATTTTCTATTTTCTAATTTTTTTTTTTGAGAAATGCGAAATAAGTACATATACGTACATGGGCAATTCTTCAGAAAATTGTTATTTTGGTTCAAAAATTTTCATCAAAAATTGACATTTTTTGAAAGACAATACATGTATCTTTGTTAAACTGCAAAAAACTCACAAAACATTTTCATTTATTTAGGGCTATTGAGGTTTAATATCAAATTATCGAAAATCAAAATAAATATGCTAGAAGTGCAAAGTATTCAATTTATTTAAGAATAATCATCAACTATTTTTTCTAATGAGCTTCAGTTTAACTTATCTAGTGAAACTTCCATAGTTAAAAAAAATGTACTTTAAAAAAATCAAGTATCTAAAATATTACGAATAATGCACTTGGTATCATGTTGTTCTTAGTCTTTCATTCCAACCACGTGTTTAGAACCTACGCACTGGATAATAATAGCAAGGCATGGTTGGTAATGACACTTTAAAGTATTTCACCAGACAAAGCATAAAGGATAGCTACCTTCGTTGAAATTTTACATGTTTTGAATAAAGGTTCCAATAGTAGAAACATAAGAAGGACAAACATTGCACAATAATGTTAAAAGTGACTCATGAGTAAAAATGGTAATGGCGGCCCTTTTTTTTTTTCTATTCATTACTTTGATGTTAAATGCACCGACTCAAAAAGCATAGACGAAACAAAAAAGTCAGTCAACATTGCTTCAGGGGTGATTAAAATTTAAGTTGACATTTCATAGGAGAGTATTTCGCAAAGGTGGTATTTTCATTACTTAATACAAGGAAGTAAACAAAGGGCAGAAAACAAAAGAAAAGGCTTGTGAATAGAACATGCAATGCAGATGGTTAATCACGTCCAAATTAGCATATCTTCTAATGCCATGGCATATATCATTTCTCTTACCACTGCGTAGTGGCACATCTCAAAAACACATCATTGGAGAAAATCAAGATTTTACGTAACATTACAGTAAACTGATTTATTCTCAAATGCTACATTCTGCACAAAACATTCATGATGTTATGTTCAGTGCTGATGGCCCTCTAAAAATGAGGATCTAAATCCTAAGATCTCCGATTTTTTTTATAGAGGCCTCAAAATTGTTAAAGCTCTAATTTATTATTTAAGAAGAAAAAAATGAGATTATAATGCTTCAAATACTCCTACTCTTGTATAATGTAATTGAAACAGTAGAGGATTTACTGTCACACAAATATTAGAATTGCGAGGGGTCTCTATGATATTAGGGCACCGAAGGAGATCCAAAAAGATATTTGAAAAATATTATAAAGTTCTGCTCTTCTCAAACGGCGCATCTAAATATACATCGCGATGAGTCCTCAAATCTGTAAATCTGCTACTGAATTAAAAATGGAAAGTTTCTGTTAAACCGATAGGTAACTTGACATTTATCATGCTTAACCCATTAATGCCTAGCTTCCCTTTTTAGGGACGATCCAAAAAAGGGTCTGAATTTCCCCAAAATGAACATTTCAACCAAATAATAGTGTTCAATGAGTACCTTGGTATTGTTTCAATTCGTTATTAACAGATTGCAGCACATAACTTTTGTAAAGTGTGTTCTGTAGCAGTTTTAATATGATCTTTATCAAAAAAGTTTTCAAAGTTATTCCCAGTTTCCCAGTTTATGTTAATTGCTGATTTTATTTCTTTTGATAAAATGTCCTTTTAAATATTATATCATTGGCAGAAAAAAAATTAGTAAAAAAAGTATGTACCCTCTGGGGTCTATCATAACTTTTAAGGGACGATTTTTCTTTCCTTAATAAAAAAATATTTTTTACATAAGATTTTTTAAAATGATTTTTCCTGTCGATTAAACACTGTTTGTAACCAGTATACAAAATATCTTTGGAAAAAAAATGTCAGGCATTAATGGGTTAAGTAAACTAAGAACAATGTAAAAACAAAAATATTGCTGTATCTTTATGTTAGGTGTGAATCAAGTCTGAAAAAATGGCAAAGAAAACTTTCTTGAAACGAAGGTCATTGAATCTAAAAGAATACTCTTTTTCTCTTTCACTTGGCACTGAAAATAAACAGTTAAAAATACGTGAGATATCCTGAAACAAACTTGAGTGTGAATAATGATGGATAAATCAATTTAAAAATGCATTTAAGTCCTAAAAAAGAAACAGCATGAGTATTTATGTGAACGTTACCTACTATTGTTATGAAAAAATATGGATAAAAATATCCTTTGAGTCCTTTTTTGGAGATTCAAGAGTAAAAAATATATTTTTCGACCTTAAAAATGCATAATTCTTTTCTAATACTGGCGATCTTATTTATCTATTTCAGCCTACTATAGTTGACAATGTATGCAAAAAATGCGATTCAGATCTCACGTTGCTAGACTACAAAAGCATGAATTTTGCAACAGCGACATCATAACTCCAAGAAATCTTATTCAATGAAGAAGAAAATCCAAGGAGTTTTTTCATATGATTTGAAAAACAACTTGTTGAAACAGCGAATAGCTTATTATATTCATAGTAATTATTCATAAGTTTTCCTCATAAAACTGTTGCAGTCGGAGTTTTTCAAACATAGGTATTTTTTCTGTGGATAACACTTCGCCTGGTTTGCATGTTGACTTGCCGTTCTTGTTAGTGAGAAACTTGCATCGAAACCCGTTTAGAGTTATGACTCTAAAAATTTCACTTGTGCTTGTGATACTGTTTATTGTTTGTACAGCATATGATGCTGATCTTTGTCGTGAAAAGTTCAAAAGGAATGGCTTTATTCCAAAGTATACGTCAGACATTTCTGAGATAAAGCTAAAAGTAAGTTCTTTTTTTCGTTTTTAGTAATGACAAATTACTCTATGTTTTCTTTTCTGACCTCAAATATCGTATAATCCCTCTTCCAAATTGGCAGTCGGCCAACGTCTCGCGTCCCTTGACTTCATCTCCCGAGACTTGCTTACCGGCATCTGTGGAGCGGTACTGTCGCCATATGTCAAGTTGCTGATGGGAAACCAAAATGTGGCGTACGGCTGTGTGCCTAGCCAAAGGGGCTGTGTCCCTAGCGGGGTTTGAACCAGGGAACTTTGTTATTTTAACCTATTACTTTATCCACTGAGCCAAAAGGACTTTCAGGGCTCCGGGGCAAAGTTTCTTTATGTGCTCTTGCACATAAGTACGTACGCCACACACTTACAGCATTTCGCCATTGCGAAAAACATAAATTGAATTTCAGATGTCAAAATTCAAATTAAATTTTGCTTTTGTTTTGGCTTTTATGTCTTAGTAGTGTTCTCAATTCATTTGTTCAGGCGTGACATTTTTGTATAGGTTACGTAATTTATTCATGAAATTTCAAACTTAGGCTTTTGATTATGATATGTTCGAGTATATGGAGCCATTACATTAACGTTTAATAATGTGATGTGTCAACGTTCTGAAATGTTTTCCTGTACTTAAAAGCTAATGCTTTGTACGTGTTGCAGGTGTGACTGTTCGGTCACACCAGCAGCGCACACAAAGCATTATTTTTCAAGTACAAAAAAAAAATTTTTTTTAGAAAGTTATTATATGAAACACAGTTATATGTCACAATTAAAAGCTAAATTCTAAAACTCCGAGAATACAGTGCAAATACATGTACAAAAATGTCAAACCCGCGCATATGGATTAGGCAAGTGACTAATTTCTGTGATTATAAATATTGGAGAGAAAAGAGAGAGAGAGGATTGCTTAAACGTACTGAATCTATAAAGTCTTAAAGGATTCCCACAGTTCATTAACCGACTTCAACAAAGGAGGAGGTTATACAATTCGTCGGAATTTTTTTTTTTTTTTTGTATGTTACAAGATTACTCGAAGATGCCTGGACCGATTTTAAAAATTCTTTTTTTGTTAGAAAGGTCTTTCGTTCCGATTGGTCCCATCCTCTCGTGGTCCGGGTTCGATAACGGGAACATGCAGAAATCTTTCGAAAAAGAAATTGGGATCACAGTAATCGTAACAATGATCATTTTGAACGCCAGGCTTCTCTGGATTGCATAATGAAATTCCTTTTTATGGTCTTTTTGAAAATTTTAAACCGAGTATCTTTCTATGTCCCGCTTTTTTCTCCAAAACTCCAACGAACTGAAAGTCGTACCAGGTACTAATTGATTCGTAATATTTCAGGTTTTATTAGTCTTAATTTACATAAGTTTTGATAAAGGAATTCTGAAGAAAGTGAGGAAAATCTCCAAATTTTTGCTCAAATTTAAAGCGATTTGTCCTAAATGATTAAATATGAAATACACTAGCAAAAATACCCGGCGTTGCCTGGGCCAGTAAAAATATTGAGAAACAATTTATAATCGCCTTTTTTTTTTCCTAAACTAAAAGAACTCAAAACGTACCGCTTTGACGATTTAAAATGTCGCTAAATTTGCGGTAACTGTTTAGGGATACCTAGGATAATTTTGCTCCCCTCCCTATTTTATGAAAATATGCTTAAGTATTATTAAGTCAGTAATTTTTGTCAAAGAATATTTGTCATTTAATGCTGAGAAAATATTGCTGACCATGAAACGACGCTAAAAGTTTTTGTCCTAAGTGATTTCGAAATTAGTAGGCAGCATTTGATAATTATTTGTGCGAAAAACACAAATTAATGGTAATTTTAGTTTTTGGGTTTGATTAATTTCGTACGTGGATTACTTAACGTTTGACGTAAGTTTTAAAAGTTTTTTAATGACTACGTACGGAATCGGCCAAAAAAAAAAAAAAAAAAAAAAACCCTGAACTTTTCTTCAACTGTGGGAGTATTAACTCGATGATTAAGATTTTGGCGCAGTCTACAAATATCAGGCAACAATCGTTTTATTAACCGACTTCAACAAAGGAGGAGGTTATACAATTCGTCGGAGAATTTTTTTTTTTTTTTTGGTATGTTACAAGATTACTCGAAGACGCATGGACCGATTTCAAAAATTCTTTTTTTGTTAGAAAGGTCTTTCTTTCCGATTGGTCCCATCCTCTCGTGGTCCGGGTTCGATAACGGGAACCTACAGAAATCTTTCGAAAAAGAAATTGGGATCACAGTAATCGTAATAATGACTATTTTGAACGCCCAGGCTTCTCTGGATTGCATAATGAAATTCCTTTCTATGGTCTTTTAGAAAATTTTAAACCGAGTATCTTTCTATGTCCTGCTTTTTTCTCCTGAACTCCATCGAACTGAAAGTCGTACCAGGTACTGATTGATTCGTAATATTTCAGGTTAGAGCCGCTATATAGACAGGCCGACGCATCAAGATTAAGTTTCACCACTTTGGATCCAATTCCTTAACTTTTACTTTCAATTTTCATTGTTGTGGAGTAGGGTTACCGGAAAAAAGTTTTGGCACATTACTAAGCTTTGCCAAATCCACGTGCCGCTAATAATTGCTCACAGTGAAAAATTACCAAAACGCGATTACTGGCCAGAAAAGACAACCACTCAAACACACAAACACGTGCTGCATCCAAAGTGGTGAAACTTAATCTTGATGCGCCGGCTCGTATATATAGGGGCCTTATTTCAGGTTTTATTAGTCTTTATTTATATAAGGTTTGATAAAGCAATTCTGAAAAAAGTGAGGAAAATCCCCAAATATTTGCTCAAATTTAAAGCGATTTGTCCTAAATGATTAAATATGAAATCCATTGTTACAGAACGTGATTCAAATGAAACAGTTATTATAATGATCATGAAAATTTTTAATGAAGGCTTAACTGAAGCAAACATGAAACTCATTAGCGGGCCACGTATGTAATACGTCGTGAAATTTTATAAACTGCGAGAATCTAGTGTTGTTTTGAAATATAAATTAGTTGAAAAGCCGTTAATATTTAGCCTTTAATTAAACTAGTACACAAATAAATACCAGAGAATAACAAGGGTTATTTTTTAGTGTCAATCGTTTAAAATTTTTGACGCGTTGATACTTTCTTTCTTTTTTTTTTTCTTACATATTGTTTATTTTATGAAGCATTTACTTAAGAAAATTAGGTGAAGTTTTGCAATGGAAACATTAACTTATTTCATATGAACATTTACACTTAGAAGAATAAAATAAAAATATTTTTGAAAAAAAAAATTGAACCGACTTCGGAACTTCACTCAGCAAATGCTCTAAAAAGTAAAAAATAATTTTATTCTTTGAACACCATCGATACTAGATTTAAACATAAGTTTAGAAGTCGGCGCAAAAACTATAGGTAAAATGATGCTTACTATATTTTGCCAACATTTTCAGAGAAATCATTGAAAATTGAGAGCTGAATATTTGTACCATTACATAAATATGTATTTTTCAATGAATGCAAATGCGAATAAAGAACCTGGATTCATTTAAATTTATATTTATAGTTTCGAATGATTCTATTTAGCTTTTTTGCACCGACTTCAAAACTTATGTTTAAATGTAGTATCGATGGTGTTCAAAGAATAAAATTATTTTTTACTTTTTAGAGCATTTGCTGAGTGAAGTTCCGAAGTCGGTTCAATTTTTTTTTCAAAAATATTTTTTTTAAGTTATTTCGTATAAGAAGTATTATTACATAGTCTTTGGCGCCAAAACTGGCGTCAGTTGAAAAAAATACCCATAATCTTAGTTATTATAATATTCTTGCAACAAATTCGGGAAAAAAACCTGTTCGATTGGATTCTAAGTGATCAATTGTAAGTACCCGCCGAGTCAGCGCAAACAAATTTTTAAAAATACCGTAAAGTTGTATTTAAAGTTCCATTAAATTGGAAAATAATGAACCCAATCCATTTATTAGTTGCTAATCTCTTCAAGCGATTACTTACCGATACTCTAAAACACATACTGTCGGCCCCGCTCAAACGAATACTGTCGGTTCCAAGAAATATTATTTGATTAAGCGGAGAATTCGATTAAGCGGAATTTTTAGCATTGCGTCTATGGCATGGAAAATATCCAGCTCCAGGATATTTTATTCGTTTATCCGTTATCCGATTAGGCAGGACCGACAAATTTACGAAACTTGTGAAACTAATTGATACAGTGAACAATTTACTAATAAAGGAATACAATTTATTCTAAAAAAATAATATTTTCACGCAGCAATGCACATTAAGAAACACATTGCTTAAGGATAAATATTCTATTTACAGAACTAAGACTACAAAAAGTTTTAAATACAAATCATGGTAAAAGCCTGGATATTCCCATGAAGCTGGAAAAAAACCCTTCATGATTTGACTTGAGAAAAACCTTGAACATTAAATATGGAAAGAAGAAATGATGCCCGCAATTTTAGCTTTTGACAGGGAGTTGAGATGATACACTAAATACTGAATTAGTTTGGTCAATGCCTTTTGATTTATGAGAAATATGTACCTTAATTTGGAATGGAAAAGGCGCTATCAATCGAACTTCTTTGAATATCGTTATAAATTATAACCTATGTGTTATTCTGATGTATAAGCTACATTATGGTAAAAGTTTCATCAAAATCCATTCAGTAGTTTCTGCGTGAAAGAGGAACAAACATCCATACATCCATCCATCCATACATCCATCCATACAAACTTTCGCATATGTAATAGTAGTAAGATTGTTACAAAACGTGATTGATATGAAACAGTTATTATAATGATAATGAAAATTTTGAATGAAGGCTTAACTGAAGCAAACATGAAACTCATTAGCATGCCACGTACGTAATACGTCGTAAAATTTTATGAACCGCCAGCATCTAGTGCTGTTTTGAAATATAAATTAGTTGAAAAGCCGTTAATATTTAGCCTTTGATTAAACTAGTACACAAATAAATACCAGAGAACAACAAGGATTATTTTTTAGTGTCAATCGTTTAAAATTTTAGACGGGTGGATTCTTTCTTTCTTTTTTTTCCTTACATAGTTTATTTTATGAAGCATTTGCTTAAGCAAATTAGGTGAAGTTTTGTAATGGAAACATTACCTTATTTCATATGTACATTTACACTAAAAAGAATAAAATAAAATATTTTTGGAAAAAAAATTGAACCGACTTCGGAACTTCACTCGGCAAGTGCTCTAAAAAGTAAAAAATAATTTTATTCTTTGAACACCATCGACACTACATTTAAACATAAGTTTTGAAGTCGGTGCAAAAACTATAGGTGAAATGATGTTTAACTACATTTTGCCAATATTTTTCAGAGAAACCATTGAAAATTAAGAGCTGAATATTTGTAGCATTACATAAATATGTGGTTGTCAATGTAGTGTATGCGAATGCGATTAAAGAACCTGGATTCATTGCAATTTATATATGTAGTTAAATTATAGTTTCGTATGATTCTATATAGTGTTTTTGCACCGACTTCAAAACTTATGTTTAAATGTAGTGTCGATGGTGTTCAAAGAATAAAATTATTTTTTACTTTTTATTAGAGCACTTGCCGAGTGAAGTTCCGAAGTCGGTTCAATTTTTTTTTCCCAAAAATATTTTTTTTAAAGTATCATTTTGATCTTTAAATCTACGTAGAAGTGAAATAGTTGATATCGTCGGTACCATGCTAAAATAACTAAGGCTCGACCGATGCATCGGCGCCGATGGTTAAATTTTTCTCCATCGGTCATTGGCATCGCCTGCCGATGCTAACATGGGGAAAATATCGGCCCACCGGCCTCAAAAATATTTAAATGCCGATGCATGGCCGATGTTTTTTTTTTTTTTAAGTTTTCTTAAGAGGGAATTCTATTTTTTTCTATTTTTTACTTTAGAATTAAAAGTGCGGCAGCAAACGGGACCAACACAGTTCTGGGTTTTGGAACTTTCCGAATCTGGCAGATACCGACATTTTCACAACACAGCAGACACTTTCTGAGTGCGTTTTTCATGTTCGATGGTTTCCCGTTGTACTAAAAAAGGGCTACCTACTGGTAAAATGACGAATCTGTTAGATTGTCGTATGTCAATGTCCTTTTTACGAATTTACAGCTTTGCCCTATTAAGTTATGCTATACTTACGATTATGATATTCAACAGTTTACACAGTTAAACAAATTAAAAAAAAATATTTTTAAGGATTTATTACCTTCTTGTGTTCAATAAAAGTTTTTCTTAGTAAAACAAAACGTTTTTTCTTATCTTTTCATCCATTAGTATTAATTTTTATATCAATTTTGTACCTTAGATGTAAAGTATCGAAAATGAATGCCATGAATTTTCATTGCAAACTATCGAATATTCTCTAAAATTTCATATTCGATACTTTACCTTTAATTCAGTGATTTTCGACCAAAAATGCTCATTTTGGTAAAGTAGCGAATATTTTTAAACAATTATTATTGATAATTTTAAAAATAATTAAAATTAAAATGGTATCTTTGAACTCAAGTGCTCTAAAAAGTAAAAAATAATTTTATTCTTTGAACACCATCGACACTACATTTAAACATAAGTTTTGAAGTCGGTGCAAAAACTATAGGTGAAATGATGTTTAACTACATTTTGCCAATATTTTTCAGAGAAACCATTGAAAATTAAGAGCTGAATATTTGTAGCATTACATAAATATGTGGTTGTCAATGTAGTGTATGCGAATGCGATTAAAGAACCTGGATTCATTGCAATTTATATATGTAGTTAAATTATAGTTTCGTATGATTCTATATAGTGTTTTTGCACCGACTTCAAAACTTATGTTTAAATGTAGTGTCGATGGTGTTCAAAGAATAAAATTATTTTTTACTTTTTATTAGAGCACTTGCCGAGTGAAGTTCCGAAGTCGGTTCAATTTTTTTTCCACTTTACGCTTAAAGATTTTAGTGTTTTACGCTTAAAGATACCTATAAAAATTTAAAAAATGAAAATAACCAAACGCGTCAGGTGGGAAAAAATTATATTCAGTGTTTTGGCTCTCCTGAAAAGTGCCGATTTTCACATTCGTAATTTTAGCGTGGTGCCGACGTATGATGCATATCAGTAATCGATGCTGTTACCAACTGACCTGACCTGGATGATGTTGAAAGTTTTTTTAAACGATGTAACAGGGATTTTACTTTTAGAACATAGAATCTACTTTAACAAACATATTTGTATCACTGGCAAAATAAGTTCTCAATTTTAATCTCCTACAATTAGACCAGTTTTAGAAAGTTTGAAGAATTAGAAAGTCACGATGATATACACTGAGAGACGGCGGAAATATCTAATAGGCCTCGTTCTCATATTTTTAATTTGATTTTTTTTTTCAATTAATGAATAGATCTTGTATTTATTTTTCTTTCAGCATGTCCCTTTTCATGTATATTTTATATTTAATATACATATTTTTTCTTTTTTTGAAAATCTTTTCGAAAAGAAGCTAAAATATCTGATGTGGACACCACATGAGTCCTTGTAAATATATTAAATAGCTTACATCTTTAGAAACTAAAAATATATGGGAACTTAGGGCCCTGCTCCACATCAGCGTAAAACGCGACCGAAACCAAAGGCAGAAACCAAAAATCCGAGTACTTCCCATAGGAGCGCTATGTAATCCATTTTACGTTTCTGCTTTATTTTTCTGCTTTACGTTAATGAAGAGCAGGGCCCTCACTGGCCAGAAAAATCCTCAAAATTTAGTTGACTGATTAAAACGGAAATTTGAGTTAAAATTTTAGTGGGAGTTTCTTTTTTTTTTAAATAAAATTAATGCATTTGTGGGAAAAACTAAAATTATTTCCAATGTGAGATTTATTTAATTGGTGCTCATGAAATTGCGGTATCTTGGCAAAACGATGCAAATATGAAATTTGATAAATTAAATTGTGAAAAACATATGTTGAATCCGAGATGTCGAAATTCTAATTCATTTGTATCTTATTTGTTCGAAATTTCGAAGACTTAAGTCAGAAACAGTTGAATATGGGATTTTCGCGCTACTATATCCAGGGCATTATTAACAGACGGTCTTCTACAGGTCCGCAGGCATTGGGTATCACAATTTAGGAACACTAAAATTGGGTAAATTCCTTTTTTTTCTTTCCTTTTTTTGGAAATTATTAATTTGAAAAGGTAATGAAACTAGAAAGGTTGAAAACTTATAACTTCTTGTGCAAGGGGCACTAGATTTTACTAGTAATCGGGCATCAGCTTGGCTTCATCGGGCACTGACCGCAACCACCTCCTTTGCTCATTTTTGTTCTTGTACTTAGAAAACTTCTCTAACTTGCTTTGTTGTTAGAAATATTAAAACGTGCTAAGAGTAACATTCCTTGCATCCAAATGCTACGATATCTTTATTTAATCAGTAGGGGCTTCCGCCTCTGCTCGATGACGTTCACCCATCCCCAAATTAGATGGTCCGAATCATATTTGGTTTATTAAGATTTAAAATGTCAATTATACAGAAGCGTTACGATTAAAACAAAACGAAAATCTCTCCACCCCAACAATGCAGAAAATAAAGTTTTAGTAAGCAAAAAGTTTATTATTTTTAGTACAAAAACTAAAATCCAGCTCCCACCCGAAGACAAAAATAATTTGATGGAAACATGCATAAACAAGTAATTTCAAAATGCTTTGAATAGCTCTTTTTGCCCGTATAATTGGCGATGAGGTATCCCTGAGCATTTGCAAAATGCAGTTTTGAACGCTTGAAAAGTAGTTTTTGAATTTCGGGTATCTAATAACATTTTACGCCTTGTTTCGACGCTTAAATTGAGTTCAGCTTTGGACTTACACTAATATTCCTGTATCTGCTGTTCAATTTAATTGAGCAAATTGGAATAAGCTTAATTCGACACAGAAAAAAGTTCTTTCGAGTGAAGTGAGATAGAATATTATAGAGGGTGGGATCTTTTATCCCTTTTTAGGCAATATATTGGAAGTTATAGCTTTGAAATTGATTACAAAAAATAATTTCGAAAAAAAAAAAAAAAAACACTAACACGTTCCGAGGTGTAAACCACCAGGGCTCGAAGTAATTTTGTACCAAATTTCAAGGTTGTAGGTGCTATGGGATCTCTTGGACGCAGGCGAGTCACATACATTCTTTCACAATTTCTTTTTAAACATATAGATATTATTTATTTAACACGACCTAACACATAGTTCCGTATTATTTACTGGTACGCTTTTCTTGAGTCGAGTCAGAACAAATATTTCTAGACTTGAATCTATTATATTTTTCAGAATTGATTATGAATGACCATGTTATGAAAAATATGAAACTTTATACTTCTATGCATATTTTTTAACCGTAGGTAACTTTCAAGTACACAACTGGACACAAAGCAGGCTGTGGAAATATACTAGATATCGCCTCTGTGAGCAAAGCCCCGTTTATACAAGCAGACATTGGCCAAAGGTGCAGATATGTTACCGTTCTAATCATGGGTAAGTTAACATGGATGTACACAAATGCATAAGTCTCTATTAAAAAAATATTCGATAAAACTAAATATGAGATTATCGAAAAACTACTGCTCCACATTAAATACTCCACCAGCTTGGCCACGTCATTCAGATACTGCAGTTTCATCTTCATTAGGAATTTTTAGTCTGACTTAGACAGTAACCGAGGTACAGACAGAAATCCTCTTGTAGACAAGGTAAGAGTGCCAGACAAGCTGGTAGCTAATGTAACAATAGCTCACTAGCGAGAGACGGCAGCAATGGCACGTTTCAGATCGTAAATTTGAGGCAAATCCTGGGTTTTAAGCAGCAAATTTAGCCATTGTCTTTAAAGCCGGACTGATGATTCCTAATGAGGATGAAACTGCAGTATCTGGATGACTTGGCTGAGCTGGTGGTATATGTCATCTAGATCTGCCTTAGCACTGGATAAAAAGCGTGAATTTGCTATTTAACTACTGTTTTGTTTTATTGTTGGTATATTTTTCTCCTATTTCGACGGCACTTTCATTTAAGACTTCCTAACGAAAAAAGTTCACTCATTCATGGTAACTTTGGGCTACAATATCTCTATTCTAAACTGTCCCTCTCATGTTTGGATAGTTTTATTGCATTTGTTGAAATAAAATGTAATAAATACTCCTAAAGTATTGTTAAGTTATATAAATAATAAAAAAAGCATAATACGTATTCTTGCATTAAAACACCTGTCATCAAAAATTGTATTTTATAACTTTGGCATGGGCTCTGGCAGAATCATACGCAGGGGTATGTACCGGATCTAGAAAATATTTTCTTCTAAAAAAGTATAAAAAAACTTCTTTTACTAAAAATTTTTTTTCGCTTAAGAAAATGTTTTGACTAAAAAAATTGCAAAAAACCGAAAAATTTTTTTTAACTAAAAAACCACAGAAAAATAAAAATTTTAAGTTAGCAAAAAAAAAAAAAAAAATTCTCTAAAAAAAGGGGGGGGGGGCAAGTGCACCCCCGTGCCTGCGCCCATGAATATTGGTTTCTCCTCTTGAGTGTATTTCATTTAAAAGAAATATTCAATATTAATTAATTCTTTTAAATAAGCTTTTTTCTCGTTCTCTTAGATGTGGATTATGAGCGAGGAGCACCGTTTCTTCATATGCTGATTCATAACTTGAAAGCATCTGACCTGCTATTTGGTATCGATTGCAGAAAAGAATGGGACGGAACAGCTGCAAACTATTTTATGCCAGGACGGACGGGATATGGTAGGCCATTGAAGCTCTGTGTTTTCCAATGTTCTTGAAAATTTCAACAAATACTGATACTTAATGCTCTTTATCTTTTTCGTTGAGGTTATTTGTATCAATGTTTTTTTTTTTTAAATTAATTATCTTTCTTTTATTTTGATGCTGATGTTCAGTTACAAGATGGAGAGGAAAATCGTTAATCAGTTGAAATTTAATGTCTAATTTTTCAACTTTAACTTCTAATTATAGCTTTAAAATCAAATATTTTCATGTGCGTAATTTGAGAATATCTGAGCTTGGATGAATTTGTTATTTTTTTCAGTTTCTCCTAGGTAGGAAAATATTTGCAGAGATATTATTGAGGGGAAGATTTTTTTTTCTGCTTTTGTAATATTCAATGAGGGTTAAATTTTTTCACTTATAAAAAATAAAGGCCCTTTTTGCACAACTGACTAAAATAGTTGCTTTCATTTGAAGTTCATTTCTCTTACTTTGTTTAAGAACAGCTGTAAATTTTAAATCATGAGCACTTTAACTCAAGTAAATATGGTTCCTTTCGACAATCAACTGTACAAACTTTCTCTCATTTTAATCTCCTTTCTCTTACGCAGCTCAAGAGCAGCATCAAAATTCAAACTATGCACTTTTTAACTCAGTTAATATCCCTCCTTTCTCTACAATATACTAAAAAACCTTTCCTTTATTTAAATTTTCTTTCTCTTAGGTAGCCCAAGAGCAGCAAGTTTGAATCACATGCATTTTAATTTGTAAATATTGTCCCTCTTTCTGTCATTAACTACAACAACTTTCTCTTACTCAGCTCAAGAACTGCAGCAAACTTTACCTCACGCACATTTCAACTGAGTAACTAAATACTGTCGGCACTTTAAGAACTTTCAAAAAGTTCCTTTTCTTCACTCAGCTCAAAGAACAGCAACAATGTTTTCACAACGCACATTTTAACTCCGTAAATATTAAATTACTAAAGAAACAAAGCAATACCCTTGTGCTAGAAATTAATATACAGGGTGTCCACTCCTATCGTGGACCAATAGCTAATTTCTTAACCGTTAGAGGTAAGCATATAGTTCATTTAGGAAAAAATCTCTAAATTACGAAAGGAGTTTTGGGTCTATTCAATGTTTTTCAAAAAATCAAATTTTGAAAGAGTTACGAAATTTAGATTTTTATACAGCCCCCCCCAGTCCTATCAATCATATTTAGTAAAACATTCTTGACACTGTAACGTTGAAAACTAAAAAAAAATCACTGTTCTACGACAAAAATTGACCGAGTTATGACGTTTTGAAAAATCAAGATTTTGAAGGATTTCGCATACGGTCCCTCTCGATGACGTCATGAAATAATGCAAAATCTTGATTTTTCAAAACGTCATAACTCGGTCAATTTTTGTGGTAGAACAGTAATTTTTTTTTAGTTTTAAACGTTACAGTGTCAAGAATGTTTTACTAAACATGATTGATAGGACTGGGGGCTGTATAAAAATCTAAATTTCGTAACTCTTTCAAAATTTGATTTTTTGAAAAACATTGAATCGACCCAAAATTCCTTTCGTAATTTAGAGATTTTTTCCTAAATGAACTATATGCTTATCTCTAACGGTTAAGAAATTAGCTATTGGTCTACGATAGGAGTGGACACCCTGTATAAAAACGTTACTGAAGCACAAAACAGCAAACTGTTAGATACACGAGTTTTGAAGTTTTAAAGATTCTTTTTCGATGCAGAAGACGTGAGCTTATGAATGAAAGAATATCCAGCAAAAGGTGACAAAATCACGGAAACTTCGATACTTTTGGCGATATAATAAATTTACTGCCGCATGCTGCAACATATGTATTCATTCATAGACCAAAAATGTTTACAAAATTCTATCTTTTAATTTTAAGTTCATTTTTTTCCAATAAACTCACGCATTTGAGGAAATCTTAAGCTTTCTTGAATTTGTATAATTTTTGAGTTTATATGCGCAGAAAAAATATTTTGAATGATATCTTTGATAGGTTCGTATCGGTTGGTGGTACTGGCATACTGTCAAGAGTACTATATTCATCGCATGGCTCATCGATACTGGGTATACAACGACCGAAAGTATTTTAAGACCACCCACATGGCGAAGGAATACGGATTCGGGAGAGCGATTGCTGGAACATACTTTAATGTAACATATAATAAGTGATATCAATGTACGGCATTGTATTGAGCGACGTATTTATTTCTTTTAAATAAAATCTTAGAAATTCCATATCTGGTTATTGTGTGATATTTTCAGCGACATTTTTCTGTTACACATTTTTATCAATACTATGCTCACCCAAGTAGCACACTTCGTTTTTTAAAGGTTGTAAAATGGTTAGTAACGTTGTAACAACCGATTAAAAACGTTTATAAAACGTTTAAACGTTATTTGTGCTACTTGGGTCACTATGCAGCAAACTTTATTAATGCACATTTACAACTTATTTCCCAACAAATAGGTGCAGTATTTGTAATAGAAAAGCATGTTTCAGAAAAGATTCAATAGAGGAAGGCTACATAAAGCGAGCTTATGCTGGTGCATAGATTATTTTCTAAGAACCAGGTGGAGTCAGCTTTTCATTCTATAAATAATACTGTCTAAGTTTTAATTTGGGGATGTCGAAATTTGCAAAGTTCCTTCACTGATCCAGGAGTGCCCCCCCCCCCAAGCTCAATGGCGCAAATCCCCCCCCCCCCCCGAAATTTCACGATCATCTTTTTTTATTTGTGTTTTTTTTAATATTATTATTATTTTTTAATATTATTTATTTATTTTGTTAAATAGTATTATTATTTTTTAATTATAACTATTTTTTTTTAAATACATTATTAATTTTTTAAAAGTTAGAACTATGCTCAGAATAGAATCGCTTTTTTTCCTTCCAGACATTCCAAGCACACACACGCACACAAAAATAAATAAATAAATAATTAAACAATTATTATAAAGGAAAAAAAGAAATAATTTAAATTAAAAAATAAATCAAGGCATAAATAATCCGTAAATAATTTAAATTAAAGCAATAAATTAATAAATAATTTAAATAAATAAATTTGTTTAAAAAAATCCCCTCCAAAAATTTTGATGGCGCAACTTGTGCCATAATCTCCCCCTGTGGGCACCCCTGCACTGATCTCTGAAATATGTTGATCGTTGGAGTCCATGCTAAAAACGGAGGTTTATTCAATTTTCTTGCCACACATAAACCGCTGAAAGCGTCGTCAACTTAGTTTCGAAGGCATCAAATCAAGTATGTGGACAGGAGAAAAAAGGCGAATTTATTTTTCATTATTTTGAAATCAATCAGCAATATGCTTTCATTTCTGCCCAAAAGCGACTACAAGGTGCAGTAATACATGTTATCTTTTAGGTTTAAATTCTGAAACGTCAGTTATATATTTAGTAGTTTTATAATTAAGCTTATAAATCATTCTGCATTTTTCTCTCTCAATGAATAGAGATTATAGACTAAATACACACACCCACACACATTTCTAGTGTTCTGTATATTTCTCGGTGAGTTTTTGTAATCATATCAGTACTTAGATTTCTAATCGACCTTATTCCTTATTCCTGCATGTAATTAGATTATATTGTAGCTAATTCCCAGTAAATGCTAAATATATACTTCTCAAACAGTCGTACCTTAAAAACATGCATACACTTTTGTATCTCGCCCTTTGAAGTTTTCCTCTTACTAGAGCCCGGGGAATTAACACAAAAGCATAAAATGGAGCAAAATATTTATATCAGGAAGTCACATAATTCTCACATCAACGCTAAACGTTCTGCGGAGTGTAAAATATTTCGTAAATATTCTCGTTTGATTTTTTTTCTAAAAATCTCTAAACTTCAAGTCGCTTGCCAGAGCGGAAGACATTAACTCAGAGTCACGAAATTTTGAAAAAAATTAATGCTAAGGAAACGAAAATTTCCACACTGAGGTTAATTGGCTGTAGAATTTCGAGTTTCTCGGCTCACCCTAAAAATTAAATATACAAACATATATTCATTCATACATACGTGTGTGAGTGTAATTAGCACATTATAACCATTACACATACTTAACTTACATATGTGAGAAATGAAAAAGGGAGCAGATACAAAATGGCGGCAGTCTGCATTATTCATACCGGCTCACGTTTCCAAGAAATCGCTATCTCTCAGAGATTTTATAGGCCTACCTTCATAAGGCCCATTCCCAAGTCTTTAATACCTTTCTGGAGCTCTGTTCTCACCTGGGGTGGGCATTGAGGCGAATTGATCTCAGCTGGAAGCCTTTCATTCAATCAGGCTAACCGTGGTTTCTTTGTCACAGACTCAAAGCAATTTCCGGCTGCGAACTTTTTAGAAGTCTGCCCCACAAAATGCCATGTAACAGGGAAAATATCTCGGGGAATCAGAGCTGAATTATGACATAATTACTGTAGTACTCTTACTTTCCCGGTTATTTTACGAGGGCCTTGGACTTTAATCGAACAATTAGAATTTAATTTGATACTCAGCAGGGGGCGTAATTGATGGTTTTATTTGCGAATCGGGAGGGGTAAGGTTAAGCTTTCACTGTAGCAAGAGTTGAGTCGTTTTTTTTTTTTCATCTGATGAAATGTTTGAGGTGCACACTTAGAAAAATAATTTAATTAAAGTATTTTGACTTTAAGGTTGATTTTGCGTGAAGAAACCACGAAAAAGACATCTTAGCTAGCTTAGATGGCTAGCTTAGTTTTCGTTTCGATAAAAGTTGAAAGCAATTATTACTCTTGTACTAATTGTCTTATGACTTCGACCAAATTTCCTTTTGGGATTTTTTTTAAAGCCTTAAAATGATACAAATACTGAAAGTAAACAATATTTCCACTATTATATGGTTACATTTATACAAAAACTTTACCTCAAGCCATAAAAAAAATGGAGAAATTACTAAATGGATTAAAAATAAAAAGGGCTTTAGGGGGGTGCAGTAACACCAAAACTTCGAGAAATGTACTTACTATGTTACTGTTTCTGTTTCTTGTTAGACTTTTGCTGCCATTTCAGAACGATTTCGCAACCTCACTATCGCATCAGAAATATAACTGCAACTATAACTTTCCAGAACTTGTTCAAGGCTCTGTTTTAACCTGAAAATAAAATAAAGTCACTAATAAACAAATTAAAAACGCCAGGCCTTAGTAAACGAAGAAGTTTTGATTTCATACTTTTTTAAAACTAAAACTCCTGATGATAAAGTCACATTTGGAGCACATAATTGTAAAATATTTCAATAAAATTCACAATCAAATCAAACGAAATAAACCAGACCGTAATAACCGTAAAAGACGAAAAAGTTTTACTTCTTTGTAACTTTCCTAAAATTTTTGAAAAAAAAAAAAAAAAACTATTTAGAGCACACGTTGGCTCTAAATTTATCAATAATATTCGTTTATTAAAAATGCCCGCGTTCGTACTTTCGTTATTTTTTTTCCTCCCGAAACTATAAGAAATGTTCTATATATCCGGAAAGAAATATCGTGCGCTAAAAGTACTCTTTCAAAAGAAAAAAAAAAGTGAGTGCAATAGGTTTTTTTAGAGAAAAAATTACCAAAAAAAGCGCACAACCGTTTTAGCACACCAGGAAACATTACTTATATTTAACAAACAATGAGTAAAGCACCAGATTTTAAAACAGCCGTTAGCAATTTTTCCTATGCGTTATAATTTTCGTCAATAGTTTTATAATGTAGCATTTGCGTAATTACACAAATGCACTGTAAAAAATGAATGTTGTTTTACAGCATAATACAGCTAATTTCATGGCACTAAACTGTAAAATTGTTAATTTTACAGTGATAAACTGTAAAATTACTACTTTTACAGTGATAAACTGTAAAACTGCTAATTTTAGTTTATGACCGTAAATTTTACAGTATTAAACTGGAACCTCTGCTGCCAGTATTATACTGTTGTTTTTACAGTATAACACTGCAGCAAGGCCGTATCCAGAGGGGGGGCCCAACGGGCCCCCCCCCCTGAAACCCGAAATGTTTTATAATGTAAAACATAAAAAAAAAAGTTTTCCTTTTTTTTTAAATTTCAAATGGCAAAAAAAAAGGGTTTTTTTTCCCTTTTAACTATTAAACGAATAAAAATTTGAAGTACAAAAAAAAAAAAAAAGACAATTCAAATTCTCATTAGCTGCAAAACATTCTTGAAAACAAGACTCTCATTAGCACTTCCAGCTCTCTTTCCCAAATCATTTCAGGCTCAAGGCAAGCTACTTGTCAGTTTGATCGGCGCCCCCCCTCCCCCACAAAACTTACACCACTCAGATTTTTACCCCCTAATCGCCGGGCCCCTAGTTTCCGACTAGGCTGAGATTACTCCTTACCGCCCTGATTCAATTAAGAGGGTACTTTGTTGGTTCCCATTTGTAAGCATTTGTAACCCTCGAGGGATTTTAATAGCTAAACATGTCTTCAATCAACAAGACCACACAAAAACGGATACGTTCACAGACCCTCTGCTTTGTTGGATGCTCACCAATCTTGGATAAAAGTTACTTAAAAAAATTCCATTTACAAATGCTTAAAAACCTTGAAAACTTTGTTAAATGTAGCTGTAAACCTTGAATTTTAAAGTTTCTAACACAAATGGGGGGTTGGAGTTGGGCTTCAAGTCGCGCGAAACTCAGCTCCTTGATTAAAAAAATATTCTGCGTAATGCAAAAATCATATTCCAGCATTTTTTGTAGCATATTTTCAAAAATAGTTTTTTGTGACACATGTTTCATTTCTAACTATTCATTAAATATCTAATTCAGTATCTCCATATATTATTTCTCTAAGTCGAATCCTATACCCGGTCGAAACTCGCTCATTTCTTTATCGAATTGCAAGAAAATTTATGATTTTGAAGCTTATCCCGCGGGCTATTGACGAAAATTAGACCCACCCTCTAAAAAGTGTCGGTTCGTTTTTTATTCGAACTTCAATTTTTGGGCACAAAATTGACTCTATCTAGCGAAATAATTGTATCGTCTCCATTTTGACTTCATTCGAAAGACTAAAAAAAATGCGTTCTTTAGAACGTTTCTCCGCTAGCGCCGCGTAACGACAATCTCGAAAATCCACGTTTAAGCGACTTATAAGCGATTGAAGTTTGAAAAAGTTAAATTTTTTGCTCAACGGTTAAAATCGTTTTACCATTGTTGTTCAAATTAAGGCCCCTATATATACGAGCCGGCGCATCAAGATTAAGTTTCACCACTTTGGATCCAACGCGTGTTTGTGTGTTTGAGTGGTTGTCTTTTCTGGCCAGTAATCGCGTTTTGGTAAATTTTCACTGTGAGCAATTATTAGCGGTACGCGGATTTGGCAAAGCTTAGCAATGTGCCAAAACTTTTTTCTGGTAACCCTACTCCGCAACAATGAAAAATTGAAAGTAAAAGTTAAGGAATTGGATCCAAAGTGGTGAAACTTAATCTTGATGCGCCGGCCTGTCTATATAGCGGCTCTAGTTCAAATCAATTTTAAATGCGACATTTCAAGCCAAGGCTTAGCTCAGTAAACCTTAATTGTAACTTTTATTGTTTCAAAATACTATGGTAGTTTTGCGATAACGTTAGTATTTAGTTTAGTGGTAGCCTTGGGTATTTGATTTTAATATAGGGTATCACTTTTGTAGTAAATGTAAAAGTGAACGTGTCTTTGATCTCTTTGAAAAGTTGTCAGAACGACGGCAGTTGATGGCGATGTTGTGCAAAAGATTTTACAATACAAGATTTTACAAAGATACACATCCAATCGAGGACTGAAATCTTTGAACCTGAATAACTCAATTTTAAGTTTAGAGTTTTTATTTTATTTTATTTTATTTATTTATTTATTTTTTTTTTTTGCGGAATTCCGCACGGGTCACCTAGTTTTAGAAATTACTTGATTCCTTTATCAATATGTTAAGCACGAGAAAAAATATTACCCTACCTGTATTCTTTTTCGTTTTCTGCAGTACTAGTGATTGAAAAAGAAATTGTCGTTGTAAGTATTTTTCAACATCTCCATATATTATTTCTCTAAGCCGAATCCTATACCCGGTCGAAACTCGCTCATTTCTTTATCGAATTGCACGAAAATTTATGATTTTGAAGGTTATCCTGCGGGCTATTGACGAAAATTAGACCCACCCTCTAAAAAGTGTCGGTTCGTTTTTTATTCGAACTTCAATTTTTGGGCACAAAATTGACTCTATCTAGCGAAATAATTGTCGTATCGTCTCCATTTTGATTTCATTCGAAAGATTAAAAAAAATGCGTTCTTTAGAACGTTTCTCCGCTAGCGCCGCGTAACGAGAATCTCGAAAATCCACGTTTAAGCGACTTATAAGCGATGGAAGTTTGAAAAAGTTAAATTTTTTGCTCAACTGTTAAAATCGTTACTAGCTGCGTAGCCCGGCGTCGCACGGGCTGTAATGTAGTGAAGGCAGTTTGAGAAAACTACTCGCCACCAAGGCGGCTCGCCTTTAAAGAAATGAGGAAAGTTTAAACAGTTTACTCGCCGTCAAGGCGGCTCGCCTTTACAGTAGCGAGGAAAGTTTCAATTCACTACTCGCCGCCAAGGCGGCTCGCCTTTAAAGTACCAAGGAAAAGTTTAATAAACTACTCCCCGCTAAAGCGGCTCGCTAAAAAGCTTTCCTGCATCAAAGAATCAATCGAATTATTTGCACATGCTTCCTCAGAAATAAAGACGATGTCAAGTAGCGCATACTTAGCACTCTCCCTAAATTACAAATAAAATTCCTTTCCAAAAACAATTATTTCCAAACCGCTTTCTTCCGGTAAAATTAATTGCAAAATTCTAAACGAAAAAGTTCTTTTAATATTTGGATCGAAGCCAGAAAAAGTCCCTTCTAAAAACAGCAATTGCAATTTTATTTAAAAACACATTTTCAAAATGGTACCTGAGAAAAAATATGTCATTAATAATTAGAATAAAAACAATTGTTAGAACTTTGTTATAACACGTATTCAAAATGACAATGAAAAAAATAACACTCTTTCATTTTAAAAAGTTCAACTTAATTAACGTTTTAATTCAAAATCGCAACGGAAAGAAATAAATATCATGAAATTTTAAATAGTTCAATAATTTAATTAACGTTTTAATTCAAAATGGCAACGGTAAGAAAAAATGTCTTGGAAGTTTAATCATTAATTAGGCTTAATCGCTTTAAATTTGACTACTTATTAATTATACATTCGCTTTAAATTTGACTACTTATAGATCGCAGCCAGAAAAAGTCCCTTCTAAAAACAGCAATTGCAATTTTATTTAAAAACACATTTTCAAAATGGTACCTGAGAAAAAATATGTCATTAATATTTAGAATAAAAACAATTGTTAGAACTTTGTTATAACACGTATTTAAAATGACAATGGAAAAAAATAACACTCTTTCATTTTAAAAAGTTCAATTTAATTAACGTTTTAATTTAGGGCCGAATTCAAGTGAAACACCACTGCAGTCGCTTCGAGGCGATCGCATATTGCAACCGCTACTGTAAGTCGAATTCAAGTGAATTCGTTTCACTTGAATCCAAATTTTGGAATTTGCGATTGCATTGGTGAGTTGCGATCGTCCGTGTTTCACTTGAATTCCTGCCTTAAAATCGCAACGGAAAGAAATAAATATCTTGGAATTTTAAATAGTTCAATAATTTAATTAACGTTTTAATTCAAAATGGCAACGGTAAGAAAAAATGTCTTGGAAGTTTAATCATTTATTAGGCTTAATCGCTTTAAATTTGACTACTTATTAATTGATATCTTCGCTAATTAAAATCGTATAATCATATAGATTGAAACTAATGAAGCCTGAAAAATTACCTATCTATCGGTACCTGGTTCGACTTTCAGTTCATTGGCGTTCAGGAGAAATAAGCGTGACATAGAAAGATAGATAGTTAGAAAGATACTCAGTTTTTAATATAAGTAGATACCATTGTTGTTCAAATCAATTTTAAATGCGACATTTCAAGCCAAGGCTTAGCTCGGTAAACCTTAATTGTAACTTTTATTGTTTCAAAATACTATGGTAGTTTTGCGATAACGTTAGTATTTAGTTTAGTAGTAGCCTTGGGTATTTTATTTAATTTAAGTTTAGAGTTTTTTTTTTTTTTGCGGAATTCCGCACGGGTCACCTAGTCTATTTTTAATCTTTAAAAGATGTTTCTTTCAAAGGTTTAACAATTTCGTAAGACTGTCCAATCAACTATTAAAACGTCAGAGACTGGAAAGTGCAAATGAAATGCTGTAAAGAATTTTAACTGTTCTAGAGTCTTTGAAAATCATTAAATACCTTTTTGAAACTTCTTTATTTAAGTGCTTCAATCCTATTTCTTATCAAATAATTAACTATGAATTAACTAAATGGCCAGAATGTTACTCTCTCATTAATTATATTTTAAATATCTACATTATTTCTTTTAAAGAATTTTATGTGTTTTATGCAATTGGTTATTTTATGTTACTAAGTGCTGTGTCTGTCGGTGAGTTGGAGAACTGATCAAAAACTACCATGTAAAAAAAGTGGAAACCGATGTAAGCAAGTTATAATGTGTTAATCTTTTCTCCTCCCTTGTCCTTCCTCTCTGTCACTTAATGTTAATCATGTGTTAAACTAAACATTTTTTTATGCTTTAATTAATCTTAATTTGCAAAAGAATGCAGAAAATTTATGAGATTGTTGCTTGCCTACTTTTCCAACATGTTTTTTAAGTCCCAATTGCCCCATATAAGGCCTCAAAATGCAGATTTTTAAAACTTTTTTTCAAAAATTTGCCCGGGGGAGAAACCCCCGGACCCCCTAAAATTACGAATATTCTACCACACTTAAAAAAGTTCTCATTGCATATCTCTCTTGATACTCTTACCTCCTATAAAGGTCAGTTCAAGAAAATAATAATAATAATTAAATGAAAAACACACACACATCAAACATCGAAGGGGGGGGGGGAGGGTCAGCTAGAAAATTAGACTCATAACACACACAACACAAACAACCCAGTTTGGACAATGTGAATCTGGGCCCCTCCCGAAATTTTTTTCTGATAACGGCCTTGCACTGCAGTTACGGCAAAATACTGCAAAATTTCTTACTTTGCAGTAATAAACTGTAAAATTGCTAGTTTTACAGTTTGTTACTGTCCATTTTACTGTTTTAAATTTTAACCTCGGCTGCCAGAATTATACTGTAAAAACAGCAGTTCATTTTTTGTAGTGTGATAAAAGAGTAACAGTTCACGTTATTTTTAAACAACATTGAAATTCTCTCACGTTTACATGAAATATGTCCAAAAATAATGCCAAACGCGTTACCAATATTTGTCCAAGTGAAATAATTCCAAAAATCTTATTGTACCGATTGTATCTTCTCGCCGAAGCGAATGCATGATGTCACCAGTGATAACGCGACAGCGAATAAAAGAATTATGCCGTACATCTGGTCATGAGCACTGTCTGACAAACTACTACTACGCCTATTTTTGTACTGAATAAAGCACTAAATTACTCAAATGTCAAGTACATGCATCCCTTTTAGACGCCTCTGTGATACATTGTTGCTGGAGGTTGCGTTGCGGTGTGCTTTGATTATGCTAGTTCTTGACCTGCTGGGTGAAATTTGTTTGAAAATGCGGGAAACAAGTTTGTGGTGTAGAGGAAAATACAACGTTAAGGAGACACAAATGAGCAGGGATACTGCTTATATACCTCCTTATATACCTCTTATAGGTACATATTATATACTTATATCTAGTATCTCCATATATTATTTCTCTAAGCCGAATCCTATACCCGGTCGAAACTCGCTCATTTCTTTATCGAATTGCAAGAAAATTTATGATTTTGAAGCTCATCCCGCGGGCTATTGACGAAAATTAGACCCACCCTCTAAAAAGTGTCGGTTCGTTTTTTATTCGAACTTCAATTTTTGGGCACAAAATTGACTCTATCTAGCGAAATAATTGTCGTATCGTCTCCATTTTGATTTCATTCGAAAGATTAAAAAAAATGCGTTCTTTAGAACGTTTCTCCGCTAGCGCCGCGTAACGAGAATCTCGAAAATCCACGTTTAAGCGACTTATAAGCGATTGAAGTTTGAAAAAGTTAAATTTTTTGCTCAACTGTCAAAATCGTTACATTGTTGTTCAAATCAATTTTAAATGCGACATTTAAAGCCAAGGCTTAGCTCGGTAAACCTTAATTGTAACTTTTATTGTTTCAAAATACTATGGTAGTTTTGCGATAACGTTAGTATTTAGTTTAGTAGTAGCCTTGGGTATTTGATTTTAATAAGGGTATCACTTTTGTAGTAGTTGTAAAAGTAAACGTGTCTTTGATCTCTTTGAAAAGTTGTCAGAACGACGGTAGTAGATGGCGATGTTGTGCAAATGAAGTCAATAAAAATTGTATTAAATTTTAAGTTTAAAGTTTTTTTTTTTTTCTTTGCGGAATTCCGCACGGGTCACCTAGTTTAGTATATATCTTATATTATAAGGTACTGCTTATATATACCTCCTTAACGTTGTATTTTTCTCTACATCAACAGCACAAAGGTATGCAATACACCGCCAACTCGACCACTTCGATCCATGGACAGCTGTTTCGAGCTTATTCTGCTCTCATCAGCATGGAATACGAGAGTAGTCGAGTTGGGGGCAAAAATCCTCTTATACGAGATGAGAGCAGAATGCAGAGCCGCTGATGAGAGCAGAATAAGCTCGAAACAGCTGTCCATGGATCGAAATGGTCGAGTTGGCGGTGTATTGCATGTTTCTGCCTTAGCCCTTGCTTAGGGGTGGTTACTTATTGCTTTATAGCACAAAGGTATTTGTAAACTTTAAGTTTGTGGTGTTTCAAAAAAGAACCTATGCAAAAAATAAACTGTTGTTTTCATAGTGTAATACTGGCAACCGACGTTCCTATTTAAAACTAAAATGCACAGTAATAAACTGTGTAACTAGCAATTTTAGTTTCTTACTGTAAAGTTATTAATTTTACAATTAATTGCCGTAAAATTCAGCTGCATTATACAGTAAAAAACGCAGTATAATACTGGCAGCAGAGGTTACAGTTTAAAACTGTAAAATGCACGGTTAAAAACTGCAACATCAGCAATTTTCAGTTTATTCCTATAAAATTAACAATTTTACAGTTTAGTACTGCAAAATTAGCAATTTTACAGTTTATTACTGTAAAAATTAGCAACTTTTACAGCTTATTACTATAAAATTAGCTGTTGTATACTGTAAAAACAACATTCATTTTTTACAGTGTACAGTTGTTTGGGGTAGCGTCCAACAATGAGGTTCAACGCTGCACCATTTCATATTTTTGAGCATATTTGACTTCAAACGAAGCTGTGTAAGGCGAAACATACGCTGCACTCTGCTGTCAAGTAATAGGGTAAAAGCACCAGGAGTCGGCCATTTAAGAGATCTTTTGTTGATCTTGGCTAACCTAGAACTTTCAGCTATCAATACAGCAACAAAAACAAGGTAAAACTTTAGAATGAACCTTTCTGATAGTGAATCACCTACTTGTTTCAGAAATTAAAAAAAAAAAAGAATGTTAAAATCCAAGCTGTTGTCAACACTAGTAAATGCTCCAGTAGTCGGCCACAGAATCATCTTAGCTGAAAAATAAGCAGAATCGCAATCTTGGATGACGGGCACACCATTCAAAATAAAATGACTCATTACCAATTCAAAAAAAGAACCCAAAACTTAACTGCCACTGGTTGATGATTGAGGATAGTTACATAAATGTATGAATGCGTCATATCTGATCTTGAATTAAAAATATACTATTTATGAGGAGTTTTATGTCATTGTGGCCGACTACTGGAGACTGGCCGACTACTGCAGCACTTACCCTATCAGTTTTCTATTTTTTAGCCTACTTTCCCGTTAAAAATAAAAGAAAGACGAAAAAAGTATTAAAAGTAGCTTAATGCATCTAAAAAATATCGCCAAGTCCAAAAAATATCGCCAAGTTAAAAAATATCGCCAAGTAAAAATATCGCCAAGTCAAAAAAAATATCGCCAAGTGAAAAAAATAAAAAGGTAAAATGAATATCGAAAAATTAAAAATTTGAAAGTAGGGTATTGAGATGGGGAATTTGTGTGTCGGTCGGTCGGTCGGTCGGTCGGTCTGTCTGTCCCCCCCTAATAACTTTTGAATGAACAGTCCGATTTGGACAAACTTTTTTTTGTTGGAAAGATCTCGGCGAGTACAGCTCATTCCCATATTTGATTTTTTGATTTGAACAATTTTTGGTTCAAATTTGAGCCGTTCAAACAACCGGTCCCGCGATACTAACTTTTTAATGAACAGTCCGATTTGAACAAACTTTTTTTTGTTGGAAAGAACTTTTCAAGGATACTTCATTCCCGTATTTACATTTCCGATTTGAACAATTTTTCGTTCAACATTGAACCGCTCAAGCAAGCTGTCACCCCTAATAACTTTTGAGTAAACAGTCCGAAAAAAAAATGACTGACTGTGCAGACGATTTTTTGTTTATTTATTCATTTGTTTTATTGAATTTATTATTATTATTATTATTATTTTTGGCAGACGATTTTTTTTGTAACAAAAATGTTTCATTCACGAGGGCATTTTATTCTTTATTTATATTTAACAACTGGCAACGGATTAAAAGTGAAATTCGAGACATTTTATCAACGGACGAGTTTTTTTTTTTTTTTTTTCTTTCTTTGATAAAATGTGTTTTGATGTACTTTGTACTTTTAATTTTTTTTTGAAAACAATTGAGGAATTTTTCTACGGAAGAACTGTAACAGTTACATTCTTTAAAAGGTGCGACAAAACTTTATTTATTCATTTATTTACTTTTTATGTGTCTATTTCATCTGATGAGAGGGGTATATTTTGCTTTTAGAAATCAGCTTCAAGTGCTAAAAAGGTATGTTTGACATAATTTTTAGTCTTAGATAATCAAGAGAATAATGATCAGATGCTAGAATGCCGATGTCGATGTACGGGAAAGTAGGCTCGTTTAGTTCTTGACAGAACTTCTTGTTATTTTACCACATAACAATCTACCAACAGTAAAAATCAAAAAGCAACGTCTAAAAGCACAAATGGGTCGAGTTAAAATTGGCAAACATGTTTCAAAGGCAT
>JAXGGA010009211.1:0-52534 GCA_038373865.1 Uloborus plumipes | reverse complement strand
ATTTCACACGCCTGCAAATCCTTATCCTATGGCATTACGAAGAATTTTTCATTTATATTCCACAATTAAAATATGTTGTTTCTTCTAATGTGGTACTCTGTTGCTCAGATATATGCATAATTAAATACTATTCTTTGATTTGAAATGTAAAGGGATCTGTACTTACTAAGTTTTACAGACTATGAAAACTTGATGTTTTTTAGTGTCCCGATTGCAACCTTGCACAGCAGCCAATAGTATTGCCAGAATGACAAAAATTAATTTTTTCCTTCTTCTTACAATATTACCTTTCTAAAATAAAATTTAACTACCAAAAATACCTGATGGTATATTTCTGAATTTTTTTATGATCAGAAAGTTTTGTTCCGAATCACCCCGCTGTTCCTATACACCCACATTTTACGGTACACTTACTACTTTATTGCTTCCGTTTGAAAATTTTAACCCATTTGCATCTGAGTTTATTCTCGTAAAAATTATCGTTAACTTTCACTAGTGCTTATGGCTGATTCTATTCTAACTGTGATTTTTTATGTCCTATGTTGTTTATTCTCACTTTTTATTATTTAATAATCTATTAATGAGATGATTGTGTTTATTAGATGTTTAGGAACACATTTCATCATATTTTTTTTATATAATATAACTTGCATTAAGAGAAAACCTACAACATATCACCAAAATGTCAGTACCGTGTCATGTCTCTTTTTTGAATTTTTCTGTAAATGTTGAATTTTTTTGATCGCAATAAATAATTTGAAGTAATTACCTCATACATTCTAATGTATATGATCGAAATAAAAGAAACGACCTGTATTTTGGTCAATACATTAAGTTAATAGTGAGTTCTGGTTCAATAACTCTTGTCCCCGAAATTTAACGTTTCTTTAAAATTTGCATTTGTGTGACTCGAGCACCGTCTACATTGAGATTTATGAAACGCCTTGTGAACGATGTTGAAATCACTTCACCTGAGTAATATTTACAAGCATAGAGATGACTAAATAGTGCAAAGAGGTTGTGTCATTTTAGATTTCCATTTTGAAAAAGGTATGTCATAAATTTTCTTGTCAGTACCGTGGTATGGATTTATTTAACAACTATTGATTTTTCCTATCCGAAATTGCAGATATTTGTACTTAATACTAACCTAAACTACACGATAAATCGACATTAACAAAACTACAGCCAAACAGGTACAGTAATTTTTTTAAATGAAAATGTCAGTACCGTGTCTGTCAGTACCGTGTGAAAAAATTATAAATTAGTAATAAAATTGTTTTAATCATTAATTGCAATATTTTTTATGCAGATGGCTCCAACACTACGTAGTAAAAAAGTACCTGATACTAATAATGATATAAGTTGCCGAATTCCACAATTATCTGCAAGAACAAAAGTCAAGCGTAAAAATAAAGTTAGTGCAGAGGTAAAACAACATCGGTTGGAGCAAAAACGAATTGCTGAAAAGGTAAGGAGGGAAAAAATACGCAATGATCCAAAAGCTTATGAAAATTACTGTCTGAATGAACGAGCAAGAAATGAAAAAAGGAAAAAGGAAGGAAAACTTAAGTCAATTCAAGAAAAATCAAAACGAGAACAGCGAGCTCGTCGCAAACAACAAAATTTATGGATAAAAAAACTCACGGGCCCGACAAGAAGATGTTGAGTTGACAACGAAGCAAAATGGTGAAAATAATAATGTTGAATCCAAGCAAGCTACTGTAGGAAGGAAACGAATTCAAAAAAATCTACATAAATGTTTCAGACGCAACAAAAATTATCGGAAGATAATAAAAAACTGCGAACAAGAATCAAAAGCTTACGTAAAAAATTACAACGGAAAAAAAAACAAAAAATCAGAATCCACATCGCCTAAACCTAAAGTTGACAAAATGTAAAAAGATCGAAACGTGAACCCCAAAGTTCGCAAAACATTGATGCTTCATGAAGTTATGGTAAGGCAACTAAAATCGTCCTACCAAGACTCAAACAGTTCTAAGTTTAAGGGTACAAGGACCTGTTCGGGTAGGAAAAATTACGAATTATAGCTGCATCCTTTTTGTCTCAAGGAGTACCAAAAATTTATTGCAGAGTTTAGATTTTTTTTATGCTTATTAATAATACTCTCAATAATGTTTATAACTTTACAAAAATGTTTTTACTCTTTTTTCTTTTTTTTAACTCACATTTGAAAATGGGCATGATTTCCGAGATGACATAATACATGTGCAGACATAGGTACAATTTAAGAAAAAAATTTTCCATGACTTAACAAAATGTTTACTGCTTTATATAGCAAACACTATGCAAAACATAGTGGACCAATTTTTTTAAAGGAACTGCTGCAGTTATTATTTTATAAAAATTATTGAAATTTCTTATTTTGAAACTACGCGTATTTTCCTGTTTTTTCATATATAAAATATTTTTTTTTAATTGAACTCCAATGAAGATACTTTTTATTTTAGGTTCACCATATGCACAAGTGGTCTTAATATAATCAAAAAAAGTTTTAAACCATTACAAGCAATAGTTTTTTTTTAACATGTACCTAATTGAAAGAAATTTTAATTTCGAGAAAAATCGACAAAAACATAAAAAATGACTTTTCTCAAAACATACCTTTAACTAATAACTTCCCGCTTGATACACATCTTGCCCCTTTGAGTCCAGACTATCTGCCTTCCTTTTTGAAGATCTTTTTTGGTTTCTTGCCTCCAAGGACACTTTATTGGTGATTCGCTCAGCCTCCAAAATCCGTCTTTTTACATTTGATTTTCAGCATTTGTATTTCTTTTTTCGCTTATTTAGGGAAAAAATTTTGAGCGCACTGACAAGTGTGATGCACCGTTGGATTCAGAAAAACACGTGCTTTTTTTTAAAGCTTAAAAAAAAAAATTATTTTTTTGAAGGTTTAGATGTCCCTGTACCCTTAAGCAAATATTGGGTTGAGCAATAAGCGGAAAAATTGTTAAAAAATATCAACAAATATCTGCCATTAGGAAAAATGTTGCTCCTATTATTTCTTCAAGAGTTCATAGGAGTAATCAGTCACTGGAGTATGTAAAAAATGCAAAAAGGAATCAAAAATTTATTCAAGATCGGGTGATAAATTTTTATGAAGAAAATAGTAAGATAATTCCTGATAAAAAACTTCAATAAAAATAAATGGAAAGCAAGTAACAAAGCGTTATATGAAGGCTACGATTAAAGATTTACGTACAGGAATTTAAAAAAAAAATTAAAACGATGAAAACCAAAAATCATACTTCATGTAATTTAATATTATTTATTTATTATTATGAATGCATTTGATACATTACTTTAATAAGTTTAACATAGTTTAAACAATTTGTTTTTTGTTAAATACTATAAATTGAGTATTTTTTTTTCGGTTAATAGTTGCTAACAATTATAAGAGTTAATTGTTATTGTTGTTATTATTAGTTATTAATGCGGTAAATAATCAATGTAAAATAATTTTTAAATGTTGTAACAGAACTCAAAAATGTATTAAATGATTTTCCTAAAGAATGTTTACCAAATTTATATTATGTCAGTACCGTGGATAAATGAGTCAGTACCGTGGAACTGAAAATTTGAAATTTGTTTCTCGTTTTTGACGCGTTGAAGTTGTAGTAAATTCCTCGCAGGCTTTTATTTTGACAGTAAAATGGATACTGAATATGCATCGAAAAATTGAGAAAGCTTAAATTTAAAATCTGATTTTTTTTTGTCAAAAGAATCACAGTTAGAATAGAATCACCCTTATATTAAATGTATTGAGATTTTAAAAAATGATATAATAGTTGTTAAGCTTGTTATATTTTGTTGTAACTTGAATTTTCAATAGCATATTTGCAAAGCATTGCTCAGATGCTTGAAATTTTCTTTTCACAAAACACTAATTCACACATTCCTTGTGATCCTCCCCCCCCCCCCCCCCCCGAACACACTGCATCCAGTGAATCATGTAAAATTACTGATTTAGTCGAATTCCGCGAATTGGACTAAATCCAGATTTTTATAAATATAATCTTCCCTGGGTAGGATTTTTCTGCCCAGACTATTTTCGAGGAAGGGATCTTAGAAAATTTCGGGTACCTGGCCTGAATTTTAACCCTTGGATATGTAGTTTAGGAAAGGGATGAATTGACATGTTTTTATTTTATTTATACCAAACACTGAACTACACTAAAGTAGAAATAGTAAAATTAGCACTCCTTGCCCTGAGGTGAAATCGGTTTTAGAATGTTTCCTTTAGAAAGATAGCAAATTTAAACCTTTTTTCCTCACACTAGCTTAATGTGTTAATATACTACATATTTTACACTTTCATTTCTGTAAGATGCTGTCTCAAAAATTCTAGTACATTTTGTACTCAAAGCTATAGATTTAATGTTCAGCGTTTGATTTAAATTTGCTGCTACTCTTGGAAATGTCATGAAGAAGTAAATGAAAAGTAACAATCACAATTTTCTTAGTTTAAAAATTTTTTTAGTGTTAGCTTTGAAATCCAATGAGAAATGCTTAAAAAATATTTTTTTTGATAAAAAATGCTTGTAAACCAAAGTGCTTTTTACCCACAAATTTTATATATATTTATTTCACTAATACTTTGGAGTTCTTTATTATTATTATTTATTTATTTTGAAAAGTCTTTTAAAGTCCTAATTTTATGTATTGAAAAAGGGGTATTGCCCCGGATATAGCACTTAATAAAAAATTTTGCTTTTATATTGTATATACAGTCCCAGACAAAAATATAGGGCCAGGAAGAAAACATAAGAAATATCGAAGTTAAACTATGCGAGTGGTTGTGAAAAGAAAGCATAGTAAAACGAGCATCATATATAATATAATTTATGAAAAAGAAAATGTAACAAATAATTATTACCTAAACTGCATGTTTTTCAATTGAACATAAAAAAGAACTTGGACAAAATTGTAGGGCCACATTAGCCTAATCACACAAATGAAATTAATAACACTAGTCGACAAATTTTCACTTTTTTTCCCTAACAAAGATGAAATTAACTGTTTTTGACTAATTTTGCAGTGTAGAATTCAAAAATAATAGTAAAAAAGCTGTAGCACGTACAGTTTTTTTGTTATGAATTTCTAAAAAGTACTGAACATAACTGAAAAAACATATCAAACACACCTTTTTTCAAGAGGAAAGGATCATAATATTAACTCCTAACTTTTTTTGAAGTTTCAAGAGAGACTTAAAGTTTAAAATCATGACCACTAATAGCAAAGAAGGGGTTCTTAGGGGGGTGTACCCCCTCAAAATGAGCAAAAAATCACCAAAAATGATCCTTTCATTCTTGTTTTTTTTAAATGATGTTTTTAAAAAAAATTTCGATGTAAAATCAGAGGATAGGACCCCCTCCTATGATTCCTACGTTCGAAAAAATTTTCGCGCTGTAAAAAAAAAAAATTTTTTTAATTAAAAACCGATTTTATGACTGTCGCACGCTAAATACGAGACACATCGCATGTCTTCAGAAAGACGGCGTATTCTGGCTGGTTCTTATGTAAAATTATCTCCAAAATCCAAATATGGCCCCTTTCCTCTCCATCACTCTCCACTTTTTGCCGAAAGCCCCCCTCCCCCCGGGCTTGCAGTGTTGTTAGCAGGTATTTAGCTCGTATTTAGCGTGCGTCAGTCATAAGATGTTTTTTTTTTTTTTTTAATTTTATTTTACAGCACGAAAATTTTTTTGGTCATAGGAATAATAGGAGGGGGTCTTATACTCTGATTTTACACCAGAAAAAAATTTTAAAACGTCATATTAAAGAAACCAGAATAAAAAGATACTTTTTCATGATTTTTTGCATATTTTGAGGGGATACACTCCCCTCGTCCCCCCTTTTTGTTATCGGTGGTCATGATTTCGGACTTTGAGTCTCCCTCCACCTCCAAAAAAATTTAGGAGTTAATATTATGCTCCTTTTCCTCCAAAAATAGGCATTTGGTGCGAAAATCATAAAAAATAGTAAAAAATTATTTTTTTTATTACGGAAAATTGAGACGTGGTGGTACTTTTTTACTTGCAGATATTTAAATAACTAAATGAATATGTAATAAAAGTAATAATTTGGTTGTTGTTAGTGAACCACTGTCGACCAGTGTAATTAGTGAAATTGCCTTTTTTACTCTATAACCTTAACCAGTCTCTCAGTCATAGACTCCGACAACATTTTTAAAACGTGTTTTGGATTTTTTTCCCAAGATAATTGAATCGCTTTCTTTAGCTCTTCCTTATTGCTGTAACACTTCCCAGTTTTGTAAATATCTCGTACTAAAATACCCCATAAGTTCTCAATAGGATTGAGGTCAGGGCTTCTAGCAGGCCAGTCCAAAACATGCAACGCCTTTGTGCACCTTGAGGTATGCACAGGGGCATTATCTTGTTGAAATGTATAGTCTCCGTTGGTGATGAGGGGTGCCTCAGGTAACAGATTAAGTGCCAGAACGTCTTGATAATCCTGTGATGTTGTATTTGATTTAATAAATGCTATTGAAGTGACTCCGCCAGTAGCAAAGCCTGCCCAAACTATAACACTGACGCTTTGAATAGTACCTCTTTTCTTGACGTAAATCGTGCCAATAGTATCTTAATCCGTCTGGCCCCTCCGATTGGAATTTCTTTTCGTCTGAAAACACCACATTTTGGCATTTGTCTCCAAATGCAACGTATTTTTTTGCAAATTCCAGACGGCACATTTTATGCTTTACCGTCAATGGAGGTTTCCCTTTCATTTTCAAGTACCGAAAGTTCGGATGCACTGCTATAAGTCGCTGTACTGTTCTTCTTGAGCATGGAAGTTGTAAATCTTCAACAATAGCTGCCGGAGACAGATTTTTATTGGAAACGCTATAAAAAATGCGTCTTTTTCATATATCAGTCAAAGAACTTGGTCTCCCGGGAGATCGTCTTTGGAAATAATTTTCAGGATTCTTCAAAAAATTATTAATAACAGACTTAGACCTTTTTATTTTATCAGCAATAGCGCGAGAACTTAGCCCACTTAGTTCTCAAGAAAATGTGAGATTAACTTTTTGTCCTACAAAGAGTTGGTTTTTAGTGAAGCTGGTCAGTGAGAGAGAGTTCAGTGTATCAAAGTATTGTAGTCAAACTTTTTTGAAATGGAGTAAGACTGTCTGTTTCAGTTAAATTTCTTTTACATGAATTCTGTTTCTCTTATTTGAAGTCATATTTGACTGTAAATCTTTGCCAAAGTTATCTATAATTCATGAAAAAGCGTTAAACTATAATGAAAATAAATCCTATGCTTTTATGTCTTTAAAAAAAATTAATGTATATTAAATTCTTTAGGTATGTTGATACGGGAAAGTGGCCAGAACAATTTCCTTACAGAGCAAAAGCTCTGTTTGCCTTTGAAGAAATAGACGGAGTTGATACTTGCTTTTTTGGAATGCATGTGCAAGAATATGGCTCAGAATGCTCACCTCCAAACACAAGGTTTTTTTTTAATCTTTTGCACTTTTTGTAACCTGTTGTATTAAATTCATATATTTATGTTTTGAGTAAATATTCTTAAAATATTTTTCAGACGTGTTTACATTGCTTATTTGGATAGTGTGCATTTCTTTAGACCTAAACAATATCGAACAGCAGTGTATCATGAAATTCTTCTTGGATACCTTGACTATGCTAAACAATTAGGGTAAGTTAAAATAAACTATTAAGATTTCTACACTTGCTATGTTTTTCTTTTTTCTTTGTTTGTTTCTGCTTTGTTCTCTTATGAGTTTGTTTCAGTGTTTTTTATCCTTTTTACCAATGAGCTCTATATTTTTAGTTTATTTATAGGCTTGACTACCCCTCAGAGTGTAGAAAACATTAAATTCTGAATATGCTAAATTTCCCAATTATTAAGCACGGAAAAATTCTTATTGTATATTGAATGCTATGAAAATATTATGAAAACGTTTTTTATATTTTATCAGAATAGCAACAACAATTATTAAAAACTACAAAACCAATGTCTCATATGCACAAGTGTAAATATTGTGTATGTCTTATCTTAAATGCATTCATCACACCTTAATCTCCTCAATTCCTTTGTATTGAAATTCAAGATGTTTACAAATGATGTCAGACATTTAGATCATAATGGAGTGTGTTACTCCAGAGGTTACATGTAAGAACAAAATAGCTTGTCTGAAATGAACATAATTAGCATGAAAAAATATGAAAAGTTTGCCCCTTTTATACGAAATTCATATAGTATTACACAAGTCTCTAGTAAGTCGTCTGAACAGACAAGACAGAGATCTCTACAGCAAATAGTGTAGAGATCTCAGTAGATTTTTCTTTGAAGAAGTGGAAAATAAAGACTTCAAATTACTGTAAAATCCCAAAAATAACCCCCCTCCTTTTCAAAACCTAACAGATACATTTCAGGAAGGGGGTTATAATCGAGATTAAAGAATAAGTATATTTCAGGATTTAAGAAAAAATTTCATTTAGACAAATGGGGGGGGGGGCTACTTTCGGTATTTTACGGTACTTCCTTTAAAAGTTTATTTTGAGACATAATATGCAGCGATGTAATAATCCATTTATGATATGTTGTCTTTATATTTATTTACCATATACTGGCCTGGAATTACTGCATGTGCACCTGTAGCCTGTCTCTTAAGCATGTAATTTCTAACTAGGAGGAACTGTTTCTGCAATTCATCAGGAACTTTTTTTTCAGTTTTCTAAAAAACTTCACCTTTTGAAATAGTACTTTTTTAATGAATACTAAACATTAGGTGTTATATGTTGTTTTTATTGTGATTAATTCCATTAGTATTAATTATAACCGATGGTAGTTTTTCATAATGACAGGAAAGTACAACAAATTGTAACATTGGTCTTGACATACATTGTAATGTTAACTAATAATTTAAACAGAGCATACAACATTCAAAGTGCCTCAGGCATGAAAAGGTACAAGTTGGGCCCTGACTACACTATGTAATAAGATTTTTTTTTGTGGGTAATAGTAATACTGTTTTCCCATCAGTTCTATCATAAAAACATAAGAAAACTTTATTTGCAAGCAAACTTTAGCAGCAAAAACTTTATTGTTGATTTGAAAAGAAAAAACAGAACAGAAAAATGAAAAATTGGGATTTGAATTCTGCAAATTGATTTCGAACAAACTGGAAGTAGCCCTCGGTTATGTGCTCATTTTTAACCTCCTTGTTATTGAGGTTAAAAACTTTCTTGTACAGATGAAGGTGCTTTCTTTGTAATTGGCACTCATATTCTCTTTGAAGCATTTTAGGTGGGCATCATGAATATGCATTTTGAGAGAGATCTTGTAGCCCATTTTTCTGTAATTTTGAAATCTTGGTCGATTTACCAGTTCTTAAGTAAATGATTTCCATAGAAGGACATCATGGGGGGGGGGAGGTAAAACTGAGGCATGCTTCACTCCTCTTTGCTCTTTGAAACCTTAGAATCGTTTGACATTCAGCAATTGTTTTACTCAATGAAAAACGCAGCTTTAATTCTTACTTCAGAAACTTTTGGGAACAGATGTTATAGATGCTGAAATGCTGCAGATTAAGGGGTTACAGTACCTCAAAAATGACCAAAAGACCAAAAAAATTTTTATTGCTTATTTCAAAAGTAAAAGTTATTTAAAACACTCAGAAAAAAACAGCATTGTTCTAGCTAAATTATTTAAAAAGTTATGAGTGACTTTAGGGCATGCTATGTGTTCTAATGGAAAAGCCAAACTTTAAAGTGCTTTTTCTCAGTGATCAGTTTTTAGTGTTTCTATGTTACTAGAAATGCTAAGGAATTTTTTCTATTAAAGATATAACTTTAAAGCACTATTTTTTGCACTCAGGATAATATATTTAACAAAACTGTGCATTGAATAAGCGTTTTATAAATTACAAAAATTTTTAGAGTTTGTTAAACCTCGAAGAACAAAATTTTCTAAGATTTTTTTACATAAAAGGTCACAAAATATTTTCTAATCAAAGTATAAGAAAATGAATGCACAGATTTGTTGAGGTTTTCCTTGTGATCATTTCGCAAAAAGAAATTTTGAAATTAGTGCAAAAACAAAAAAGCCTTAGGGTTTTAAAAAAACTGAAATTTTCTTACATTTTTCAAATTTTCAAAAAAAGTTTTCAAAATTTTTGATGTTTGAAAATAAATTATTGATTTTTAAACAAGTGCAGAAACAAATATTTCAAAGAATTAACTCTTTCACTTAAATTAAAGAAATTTGTTAGAAAGGTACTGTAACCCCTTAACTGTCAAACACTACTACAAATTACTTCATGAGTCTAGATTTAATGAAAAAACCTATTAATACCTTTGGAGAGGACACAAGCTCTCATTTTATGTTGTGCCGGCCGTAGTGAACTTGATACTTTTAAGCCAATATTGTTTTGTCTATCAGTTAATTTGATTTAATCTATCAGCTATCCCACAGACAGAGAATGTAATTAAAGAGTCTTTTTGACAGTTACATTGCTATGGGAAAAAATTTAGGAAATATTTGCAAAATCATCAAAATACCAGTACATATGCGCCACTATAACACTTTTTTTATTTAAGTAATAATTAGCGAAAAAGAGAGGATTTATTATTTTGATAAAGCAAAAACTGTCAGACTATTATTGTACTAGGTTGATTTTATTGTTCCTTTCACTTGTTAATTACCGATATTTTATAATGGAAATTTATTCAAACTTTTTTAGTGTGTGCTACAGTTATCATTGAAACCTTCTGTAAAATCTGCGTAACTTTCTAATGCTTGTTCAGCTTAAAAGTTTACAACTGTGAGTTTGGGTCTTTTAAACACACCAGTTATGTGCGATAGAGCTTTTAGTATTTTCTGTTGCATTCACAGTAAAAAAAAAAAACCTGAAAAGCCTCTAAGCTTACATATCTATTCCATAGTTGGAAGCTTCTACACTAAGGAAATAGAACGAAAGGAACTAAACACATACAGTAAAAGCTCATCTATCCGGCATTCAAGTAACCAGAAATTTGGTCGGAGGTTCTGGATTTTCAAAATCAACAAAAAAAAAAATTCTTTTTTTCCCCCGATTGTAAATCGCTAAACTATTACGCAATGACTTCCCCCCTTTTAAAGACTGCATGTGTTCTTGCCTCGTCATCCATAACTTGAGCCTACCCTCCGAAACATAGACAGCTCTTCCGATGCATCCCTTTGATTGATTGTCGCCAATAGGCTTGACATCTGCCACGCCCGTAGGCTACACCACCTGATTCCGGTTATCTCCGGTTGGCCCGTTATAGATCGATTCAAGTTATAGATCGCGCATGTAAGTTGATATTCCGATTTTGAACCTCGTTTTTTCACTAAATTGCTTTGGGGCTACGTAGGAAACATATATATTGTTGGAAATTTTCGTTTAAGTTTGTACTTTTTCAAAAATCGGCAAAAGCGTGATATTTTTAAGAAATGGAAGGGAATATCGGACAAATCGTTGTTAAATTTCAATATTCCAGACAAAATACTATTTTAAAACATCTTTACATTAGCTAAAGGGGTGAAAATGAACCGGAATTAACTCACGCTCATCTATCCGGAATTTGACGTTTCCCGAGCGTTCCGGATAGTCGAGCTATAACTATCTGAAATTAAACGAACGAAATTAAAAACTAACTAAACTAACGAAATTTAAAAAAAAAACTGCACAGAAAAACAAAAACTTAAATAATTTGTTTTCTAGTTCTTAAAATTTGCTAAGTTTTGCAAAATGTTTTCAAAGTAATTACTAAAATCTTGCACTATAATTTGAATTTTTTCGTTATTTAGCTACACCATGGCTCACATCTGGGCATGTCCACCTAGTGAAGGAGACGATTACATATTTCATTGCCATCCTACAGAGCAAAAAATTCCTAAACCTAAGCGTCTGCAAGAATGGTATAAGAAAATGCTTGACAAGGGTATAATGGATCGGATTGTGATGGATTATAAGGTATTTTTACTACCTGCTACTCTAAAATTAAGTTTTAGATATAGGTATCCTTTAAATTAAGCTACTACTTCATCTTGCATATTACACTCCTGTTGGGTATTGCTCTGTGGTGGGTAAACTGCATGAAGGCTATGTAAGCATTTCCTGTAGTTTATCTTAAATCACTTATTTAAAAACCCATTTTATTTTCTAATTTTTCAAAAATTGGTGTATTACTAAAAATGATTGTCATCAAAAAGCTTACTATATTTTTAAAAAAATCTAAGAACATTTGTAAAATTGCCTTTAAAATTTAAGTAAAGTAATCTATGTTAAAAATAACAGTAACAATTAAATAATAAATCTTGTATTTATTCTTCAACATTAGCAATGAAAATATTGTGCTGTATTTAGAGGGAGCTGCAAAGCCTAAAAACTGAGATTAGAGGGTGTTTTTTTTTTTTTTTTTCATTAGAGAAAGTTTGGGGACTTTTTGAAAAGAAATAAAAGCACTGAAGTCTTATAGTTGACATAAAGCACAAATTAGATCAAAAGTATTGCAAATAATTATTTCAAGTCTACAATGGAGCCTTTTCATCAGTGTAAAAAGCTCAGCACACAACATGCAAGCTGTGAGAGAACTGAGCGCTACTGCACGGACACCCGTATATATACTAAATGTGTCAGCCAGTAGGAACTCATGACAGAAGAGGACCAGAGCCGAGCAATGGAGAAGACAACCAATGAAAAGCGCAAAAACAAAAAGAATGGGAGGAAAACGCAATTATAAAAATTGCTTCCAGACATCAGGAAAAAATTCAACACTGGAAAAATCATTGACTTGGTGCTTAAAGAGCATGTCTGTAAAAGTTCATCAGTTTATGACCTCGATAAGTTTCACTTGTATCCTCTGTCTCAAGGCCTGTTTTAATGCAATTTCTTGTGCCTATGAATGTCTTTAACCAAGTTCTTTCCGTCATTTGTTTACAAAAAGATCAACTATTTTCACAAAAGATTTGCTCCTGTCGGAGACTGTTATGACTATAAAAAAAAGAAAAGGTGTCAGTAAAAATTACCAATCAACATCTTACTAAGACTGCATGGGTGTATATTTTTTACAGACAAGTAATAAACTTAATATGATGAACCTAAAAAGTATTTTTAATAAAGAAGTCAAAATTTTAAATGCAGGTGTTTGATATAAAGTGCAAACTACTCATGTTCAATCCCCCACAGCCCTGTTCAATGGATCAGATCTAGTCCCAAGGCTGGAAGCAAGCTCAAAACGCCATGAAAACGTTTATAGTGTCTTTTTTCGCTAGAATACTTATTGAACTTTATGTACTTGAATACTAGCGGGAACTGTTCAAGTTTTATTTGAATTGTGCCTCTCTGGTGCACTACTTTGTAATTGTCCTGATTTTTAACATTTGTCATTTCCGGGCTCCCAATAGATTTTTAGTTTGTCTTTCTTTAAAAAGGAGCTCTTAATTTGACCTTATAAAGGCTAAAGTTAACACTAGATTGCCCAAGCAGTCATTTTGACAGCTTTTTAATTTCAATTTGAGGAACATTTATATATAATGACACAATTTCTTAGAGTTTTATGACTTTTTAAACTACATATGAATACGTTTATTAATAATTGTAGTTACCTCTCCCCTCCCTCCTTCATTTCCTTTTTAAATATGTTATACCAATATCTCCCAAGTAGTCAAATTGACTTTTTTGGCAATCTGGTGTTAAAAAGTGCACTGGTTATTTGGCGGTAATCGACCACTTTGCGTGTTAACTTATCTGCCAATTTTAGCTGCTTAATTGGCGGATTTTTTTTTTTACATTAAAATAGTTTTTACTTTGAACAAGTCCCTATGCTGAATGAAATTTAGCTGAATAATCAGCTGAATTGCTTTTTTTTTTTTTTTTTCGTAATTGAATTACTTTTCCTTGTGGAACGAGAAACTATGCTGAATGAACTAATAGCACATAACTAACCTTTTCAAACTCTTTTAACTGTTGTAAATATAAAACTTGAATTTTAGAAGAAAAATAAGAGGAGGAATGACCGATTTTGAAAATATTGAAAAAAAAGCAGTTTGAATCCATACATTGTTCTTTTTTGTGTCAATTTCTCCAGTACATAAAAGGAAAAAAAAAAAGACATGTATCTATAAACTTTATTACAACCTCTAGTAATATAGACTTTAATTTTATATGTGTATCGGTATCTATGTTCACTGGACACTAAAAAATGTTAAAAGTGTCTTGATTTTTGTCTTGATATTTTTTTATTTTTTTGTCTTGATATTTTTTTATTTTTGTGTCTTGATATTTTTTTTTTTTTTTTTTTTGTGTCCTGATTTTTTTTCATAGCTACTACCAAGTTGTATATTAACAATGATATGTATCAGTAAGTTGAATTTCGTCTGTTAAATGTGGTTCCAGTATTTTTGCTTGGATCTATGAAAAAATTTGCTGAAAAAGTTCTTTTTCCAAGCAGTAATGATGTCGAATTTATGATACTGAAGACAGTAACACTATTTCAGTTGGAAAAAAAATCCCTAAAACCCAATAATTCTTGTTACAAAAACAAATTTAAAAAAAAAATCAGTAAGAACAATTTTCCATTTATCCTTGGCTACAACATGACTTGATGCTGGAGCAATGAGCTAAGAAAGACCAAACAAAGCAAGTAGTACTTAATGCAGTGTCCGAATTTTGGGTGAAATTAGACCCTTTGCTTCCAAAATCAAATTTGTTTGTTAAATGCATGCATAAGTAGTTTTTTTTTTTTTTTTTTTTTTTTTGTAAATTGTTGAATATTTTCAACTTTACGAGCAATGTTGTGTGGAGAAGTACATCCATTTGAATTCAATTCGCCAGTCAATGAAGCTCACAAATAGTTGGCATTCTGCTGCAATTCGCCTAGTGGGTAGCTAGTAAGTGCAACGTTTTATCTCATCACTCAGTTTTCCTAGGTTTTACTTCTGTGCGCCATGATGTCATGGTCAAAAAGGGTTGCAAGCAAGCATAGTAATTTGTTGGAAATCCATAAGAAAGTTAAATAATGTTTTAAAGTTAATACTTAATATCTTGATTTGTTGAAAGCTTTGAATACAGAAAAAAAGCTGAATATATATATAACTAGGGATATAATCTTACATAACCAGAAGTGGCATGGCAAAACTAAACAAGCCTGATTATTTCTCTTACGTCATTAGATGTTTTATAACATCAACTGCGCCTCTCTTACAAATTTAATAGCTACCAAATTATTTGAAACATACTTTCTTAACAATCAAATGTTTTTCAGCATAATTTGTCTTGTGGGTGAAAGAAAAGAAACTGGCATTTTCTTACCTGATTAAAAATTCACACAAAATATAGTAGAGATGGCTAACAATGGGTTTAGTTATTGTGTACTCGCTATTTATATGAGTATTCAACTATATATCCCTCATTGCCACAGTAGTGGCACATCTCAAATATTTGCAAAAAAAAAGCATTGTAATTATCAATTTAAAATCTGCATTTACATGCGTTTTCTTGCTTCAGTATGTATATTCAAGTCTTTTATGTATGTCTTTTATGTAATTGTGCCAAGGTTGGATATACACAACCTAATCGATGGTCTCACATACTAAAAATTTTATAGTTAAAAAAAAGGAAAATTGAAATTTCAAGATATTTTTAATTAGTACTATAAAAAATAACCAGTAAAAATATCAGTAAGTGTTTGTGTATTGAAATATAAATTGGTCAAAAGTAGTATTAGGTTTTTTTTTAAATTTTGTTTCAATGTATGTTTTTCTAATGTAGGATATTCTGAAACAAGCCACAGAAGATAATTTAAAAAGTGCTTCGGAATTGCCATATTTCGAAGGAGACTTTTGGCCGAATGTTCTTGAGGAAAGTATCAAAGAGCTGGACCAAGAAGAGGAAGAAAAACGAAAGGCCGAAGCCTCTGCAGCTGCTGCAGCTGAAGCAGCTGCAAGAGCTGCAGCTGCAGCTTCTGATGCAAATGGGGAAGGTGAAGACAGCATGGATGTGAGTATCACTCTGGTGAACAAAAGAGTTGAAAAGAAGTTGCGCATGATTGAATGTTTTTTTTTATTGCATTAACCCTTTAACTGTCAAGTTTTTTGAATGGTTTGGATGCACAAATTGTCAAATTTTTTCATTGCAAAAATCAAATGCTTAGTACAAAATAAAATATACTTAGCAGTTAAAAAATTGATATTTTGAAACACATGGGTAAAATATTTAAAGTTTTGTAGCTTATTTGCTTGAGGTAACTGCCACTCAACATGGCAGTTGTAAAGTTCGCTTCTTGTGGAGCAATCTTTTCTAAAAATGAAAAAAAAAAATTATTATTTTCTAAAAATGAAAAAAAAATTTATTTTCTAAAAAATAAATAAATGAAAAAAATAAATAAATAAAAGTGAATACTTTTCAGTAATTACAGTGGTTTTATATCTCTGATTTAGTGGTGTTATCTTTGTTTTGAGTGTTTTGTCTTTGTTTTGTTCTGTATTTCTGATTTTACTAAAAAATGTCAGTCCTTTCTTTCTCTTGCTTAGTTTGAATTTTAAACATGATTTATGTGTGTTTTAAAATGTTTTTAATATTATTGGTTATCATCGTTTGGCACAGTATAGCCTATAAAGGCTTTTGTGCCAGTAAACCCCAAAAAAAACCAAACCAGGCGGGTTTGACAAAGAGATGAAGCCGAAATAAGCATCTCCCAATATATATTCGGGTATAATAATATGATGCACTCAAAAAAAAAAAAATAATACCCCGAGTAATACTCGGGCGTGACATTTTCGGGCATGACAGTTAAAAGGTTAACCTTTTACATTATTTGTTTCTAAATGCATGCTTATTATTATTATTGTAGGACATAATACTGCATAGAATACATTTGTTTGTAAACTTTTGATATTCTGTATTTCATTTCTTTTTTCTAATTGCTTTATTCTGAAATAGAATTCAGTCAGTGAGTTATGTTTTAAACTTTGAAAATATATTACTAGTTACACCAAAACAAAATTTCAGAAATACTGGTAATATATTTTCAAGTATCAATTTATCTGTTTCATCAGTGGGTTTGTACTATTTTTTTATTAAAGGTTTGCACTAAATTTAGTACTGAATCACTGTATGAAATTTTTTCCTTCCTTTGGGTGATTCAACCTCTAGATTTTGTAAAATGGGGATCCAGAAAGTAGTTACATTCGAAACCTAGTAATAGTATGTACAGTATAGTAAATGACATAAATTTTTCTTTGTTTTCAATGTTTGCTTCAATAATTTTTTTATTTTTTTTTCAAAACTCTTTCTTTTTTATATATTACTGTTCATTAAGCCAGGCCCTGCTTTAATATTAGTCATTATTTTAAATTTAAATGCAGGTAACTGCCATTTTAAAAAATATACATTTAGGTTTTAAAGATGATAGAAGTGTGTCAATTAGAAAGAAATTTATCATGTATTAATGTGCACATATCAACAATGTGCTTATGTGTGAATATATGTATTTGTAACAGTTAAATTTTTTAATTAACTTGTTAATATCTATCCTAATTGTGAAGGTCAGTAACATTCCAATTGCTGTAAAAGTGGAAAAATATTTTTTGTTTCATTTTTCTTCAGTGGTTATAATGTGTAACCCTTTTCTAGGGCAACAAGAAAGGACAAAAGTCTGGTAGAAATAAAAAGTCAAATAAAAGCAAAAACAACCAGCGAAAGAATAATAAAAAATCGGTTCCATATACTGGAAATGACTTATCAGCCAAAATTTATTCTACGATGGAAAAACACAAGGAGGTAATGATGCTTCTAAATGTAAATTGTATGTTTAATAATGTTTTGTTGTAATCATTGTTTTTTGACAAATTAATTTCCTTGTCTTTACTTCCTGAAATACTATTTACTTGCCCTCAAATGAATGTTGATGATGGTTTTTTTTACATCTACATAGAAGATGCATAGGAAGATATAGCTAGTAACAGAGATAATCAAAATATCCATCTTGACCATCTTAAAGCACAAGAATTTTACTGCCATGTGTGTACATTAGGGTGATTCAAAAAAAATTTTTGGATATCTTACCCCGCAGTTTTTTTTACACTATTCATAAATGATGTATGTAAATTTTTAGCTCGATTGAATAATATTTAGAGGTCGCGCAACGCGATTGAATTCTGTTGAAACTTAGCAATTTCGAAAGTTGGAGTATATAACTTCATTACCCTAAATAATATTCTTCAATCTTCATATAAAATGGAATAATTTAAAATGCTAGTTTACTCTACTAAGTAATTAATCTATAAAATAATAGCTCAAAGTGAGTTGCCCCCCCCCCTCGCTCCTAAGCTGCACCATCTGTTGCCTGAGCTTGGGTAGAAAAGGCAGCTGCAAACAGTGGCTGTGGTTTCTGTTTTCTTTTCGGTTGTTTGAGGTGTATGAGTTTATTCGACTAAAACACCTAGCATCCACTCTCTGTATTTCATTTCTTATTGCTTTATTCTGAAATAGAATTCAGTCAGTGAGTTATGTTTTGAACTTTGAAAGTATATTAGGGGAAGGGTGGGCATAGTGGCCACTTGAAGTTTTCCTCCCTATATAGAGCTGCAGCCTAGCGGCAATAGACTCAACTACTCGCCCGGCAGCCGTTGTTGTTGTGTTATAGTTTGGTGCCGCTCGGAAGCAAACTCACGGAGATATCGCAAATTTTTCACTTTTTCGACCCTCTGATGTTAGGTAAGTGCATCACATGTTTCACTTTAGTTTATTGTAGGACTAGGTGAAGTAAATTTTACATCAATGGTGCAAAACACCATGTTTCTAGCTTTGAATTCATACGTCTCAACAGTAGATACAACAACGGGTTGTACGTGAAATATTGTTCTTTCGAAAATGGCGCGCTAGAGGGCAAAGTGGCCACAGCCGTGATGATGATAAAGGCAACGTCAGCGACGTCGATTGTTTTTTCTGTGGTGATTGTTACTCGAAATCTAAGAACAACGAAGGCTGGATTAGATGTTCTGGGTACCTTGAGGTACCCATGGGCTCACGAAGCCTGCACAGGAGCCTAAGAGGAGGACAATGAGTTAATTTGTGATTTATGTAAATAGCAGTGACTTCATAACTTCACATACTTTTAGTAATGCCTATTTTTGTTTAAAACCCTAATACAATTGTTCTGAGTTCTGAAACTAAATGCGTTTCATTTTTTCTGTACTATCTAAATCTATTTAGGAAGTGGCCATTTTACCCTACCTAGTGAGGCAAAGTGGCCACTTTGACAGCTTTTGGTAAAGTAAAAATTTTGTACAAATAAAGTTTAAAAATCTAGATGTTGATATTTTTTAATCAGGCCTAAGTAACCATACTAAATGTTGAAGGGATTTATAAAATGTTTCAATAGAGTTTAGGGGTGGAAAAAAATAGATGTTCCTTAGGGTGGCCACTATGCCCATCCTTCCCCTACTAGTTACACCAAAACAAATTACACAGCTGTAATAGTTTCAGAAATACTGGCAATATATTTTCAAGTATCAATTTATCTATTTCATCAGTGGACTTGTACTTTTTTTTGATTAAAGGTTTACACTAAATTTAGTACTGAGTCCCTGTATGAAATTTTTTCCTTGCTTTGGGTGATTCAACCTCTGGGTTTTGTAAAAACGGGATCCAGAAAATAGTTACATTCGAAACCTAGTAATAGTATGTACAGTATAGTAAATGACATAATTTTTTCTTTGTTTTCAATGTTTGCTTCAATAAAATTTTTAATTTTTTTCGAAACTCTGTCCTTTTTATATTTTACTGTTTATTAAGCCAGGCTCTGCTTCAATATTAGTCATAATTTTAAATGTAAATGCAGGTAACTGCCTTTTTAAAAAATATACATTTAGGTTTTAAAGATGATAGAAGTGTTTCAATTAGAAAGAAATTTCTCATGTATTAATGTCACATATCAACAATGTGCTTATGTGTGCTTAATAATTCTATATAAAAGCAAGCTTTATCAAGATCAGGTGCTATTATATTGTAGTGTGAATATATGTATTTGTAACAGTTAAATTTTTTAATTAACTTGTCAATATCTATCCTTACCCAGCAGTTTTTTTACACTATTCATAAATGTGATGTATGTAAATTTTTAACTCGATTGAATAATATTTAGAGGTCGCGCAACGCAATTGAATTCTATTGAAAATTAGCAATTTCGAGAGTTGGAGTATATAACTTCATTACCCTAAATAATATTGTTCTTCATATAAAATGGAATAATTTAAAATGCTAGTTTACTAAGTAATTAGTCTATAAAATAATAGCTCAAAGTGAGTTGCCCCCCCCCCCTCGCTCCTAAGCTGCATCATCTGTTGTCTGAGCTTGGGTAGAAAAGGCAGCTGCAAGCATGGGCTGTGGTTTCTGTTTTATTTTCGGTTGTTTGAGGTGTGTGAGTTTAATTGACTAAAACACCTAGCATCCACTCTAAGACGGCCCAATATAAGTGATAGAAAAGCCACTTTGGTAGTAAATGCTACAGTACAAATGCAGTACAATATGACTTCCTTCGATACTTCACTGGAACGAAACACTTATGCGAAATATATCTGGAAAAATGAAGGAGGATTGGGGGATTTTATGCCAGTATTAGTATCAGGACCACAAGCTTTGATGATTTACTTCTGGGTACTCCTAAGTTAGTCAGGCATAAGAATTGCTATGTCAAATGCTGCTGTACGGTAAGCTGTTGGATGAATGGTAACTTATTGAGCTCGCTACGTGGTATGTGTTTCGATACGACATACAGTGCCGGTACTAAAGTTGGAGCATGTTTGAACATTTGGAAAAAAGCTAGGGAAGCAACTTTTATATTGTACTTTCCACCATTATATTTTACACTGTGCTTTCTGTGGTACTATAACCGAAGTCTATTCTAGTCTTGGTCTCTCAGTATTTTAACCGATAAACCAAGAAATAGGTAGATATTGGAGTATTTAATTGTGTGAAATGTCCAATGCGGTGTTCACGCAATTGCGTGGAACCATCCACTGCCATTGGATCTACAATACTGCTTTTTAAGCGGTTTCAGCAATCATAGTCACGGATACACTCTAATTTTAAACCTGGAGTGAGAAACAATGAGGTTGAGGAGTTGTTAGACAATTCAGAGCTACTTGCTACTAGTAATGCGCTAGGTTCACAGCAACACTTTTTACCCAAGCACTGAGAAATGATTTGGAACATTTTCAGCGTCCTGATTAATATAAAGAAGATACTCAAAAAATATCAGCTGTTTGATCCTGAGCATTGGAAACTTCAACCAACGAGGCTTTGTACTACCAAAGAAACTGAGGATTGTAAACGACAATACGGAGCGTGGCATGGCACTTATTGAAGCATTTGTTAAAACTATCACTAAAGACGAAGAACAAAGACAGTGTCTTCTTCAAGTGGTACAGGAACACAGAAAAAAATTTCAAAGTTGCAAAAAAGTAGCCATTAAAAGTGTTGCAAGAATGAATGAGCGAATTACTATATGTTTAGTGTATTTGATTTGTGTTTCATATTTTTCCATATTTGATTAGTTTTTATACTTTTCTGTATTTGATTAGTTTTTCTAATATATAATTTTGTAATTGTATGCTTTTTTCTTCAGAGATATAAAAAGCAATAAAGTAACTTTAGTATTATTATTTACATTCGCCTCTCTGGACCACTATAACGAAATTTGAAGTACTCCTAAATGTTAGTGTAGTTTAATAAAATTTTAGGCACATAATTCAGTGTATATAAAGGCCTTAAATAAGACTATAAGACGAACAAACATACAAAGGCTACTTTTTTCCATAGATATCATTTACGTTCACATTTTTGTCAATATCACAAAATTTGAAAGCGTTTGCGCAACCTCTAAATATTAATAGATTTTGTCAAAATTTTGCACAAAATCAGTGTATATAGTGGCACAAAATAAGAGGGTAAGACGCACAAAAATACCAAGTTTATTTCTTTTCATTCATTTCTGAATCATCCTAGTGTACATGCTTTACAGTATTTAAAAATAGTGTGATGTTGAAGGTTGAAATTTTGCATGTCGGGTGTCCAGTTTCTTTTATAGTTGCTATCCGATATTCCAAAAAGTCTCTTTACATATTTTAGGTGGCATTCCAATGTTAATTTCAATGCAGAATGAAATAGGTTCGTAATCTGGCAAGTGTTAACGATATATATGTGTCTCCCCAAGTAGCACACTTCGTTTCTTAAAGGTTGTAAAATGGTTATTAACGTTGTGACAACGGATTAAAAACGTTTCTAAAACGTTAAAACGTTTTTTGTGCTACCTGGGTCAATACCTTGAAACCTTATAACTCTAATGTTCCTCTATTTGGAAGTTTTCATTGTGTCCCCAGATTCTTTGGGACTCTTGAAGGCTGTGGGGACGTCCTATACCTTGAACCACAGATAACTCAAATGCTTTTAGTCGTTCCTTCTGGCTGATTGAAACTCAGCTGTATCCCCACATTTATGTTGGCAGGTTTAACAAACTCGGCGCCAAAGATTTACTTTAAAATACAATGACTTTGAGGTTAAAATTTTCCATCTTAATACTATAAATCCCTGTGAAAGTCTGTTAGATTGCTTCTGAACAAATATTTTATAGACTTTGCATTAGTTTTTGTTGCAATTTTAAATGTGACCCAAACAAACGTAAAATTTCTATAAATAAGTGCCATTCTTAGAGCCTGATCAATCTCTTTAGTTAAGGTAGTCACATATTAGTATTGAAATTAATATTTGAGACATTCAAAGGTAAAGATTATTAAGTCAAAAAATTTTCTTTTTTTCTCAGTCCTTTCCTATGGATTATTAATAGTTTTGTGTTTTAAGAGCTGAAGTGAACCAAGTTACAGCTATTGTTATTCATCATTACAGCTGCAGGATCAAAGGGAATCAAGTCAAGTTATTTTGATTTAAAAATTAAGCTGCCATCAAAGCGGTTTTGAAGCAGTGATATTGAGCTATTCCATAAAAACATCTCTATCTTGCCCTCATGACACTCATGTATGTAATTAAAATGTAGTGATCTTGAAGTTTTGTTGGTTAAGAAATCACAAACCAGTGTGGGATCTATTTGAAAAAAAAAATCATTACCTTTTAAAATTATTACTTTTTAATTAAATGTATGAATGTCACATGGGGAGGGACAGAATGGCAGTGTTTACAAAGAATGACCCTATCATAACATTTAGGTTAGTCTTCATACTACAACAAGTAATTTTTCCTCTAAATCCCTTTTGGATTCAAGTTGTACCCATACCTTTATCTTTATGGTATTGATCTACTTCAACTCTGAATGATATAAATAATTTGCGTGTAAACATCTGGCATTAATTATTGCTAAGCCGTAAACCCAACTAGAGTTTTGGTCATTGCCACAAAAACTGAATATCCCTGATTTCAGTTAAAAGTTAGAAACATTTGTGAATAATGAACATTTTCTCATTTAACTTTTAAGTACAATCTATGTAATATGCAAACATTTTTTGCTATGCCTAAATTTGATTGCTGTTTGAATTTGTGCGTCTACTATCTTGCTGCACACAGAAATATATGATAATCTTCATCTTAGTTGCAATATGGATGCTATCGCACTTAAAATAAAGATAAATAAAAGTTTATTGTGTTACTGATTTATCACATTTTGCTGTCAGAGTAGGTCATATAGCAAATTTTGACCCTCATTTCATCAGCATATATTGACTGAGGAAAGAGCTTTCTGAAGCTGATTCTTTCGATGTGCTTGTTGTGGAGTTGTGATGATGTTATTCAAGTGGCCCTTGAAATTTGAGCAATTTTAGTTAATGTGCATTTGATTTCATACAAAATACTAGTATCTGGAAATGTTTTTTTTTTTTTTATGTGGTGGATAATTAGCTTAAATTCCTTATTTGGTGTGTGCACAAGCTTATAAAATTTTTATTATTTTTCAGTATCAAGTTTTGTATTTAAAAAAATCTATATACATGTGTTTGATCACTTTAAATTAAGACTTATGACAGTTTTATAGGAAATATTTCTGAGTGTATACTTTTATTCTATATTCTAGTAACATATCTGCTTAATCCATTTTTATATTGTATTGATTTTTTTTCTCAAATTATGCAGGTGTTTTTTGTAATTCGTCTTCATTCAGTTCCTGCTGCTGCAAGCTTACCTTCAATTGTTGATCCTGATCCTTTCATTACATGTGATATGATGGATGGCAGAGATGCCTTCCTAACTTTAGCTAGAGAAAAGCATTATGAGTTTTCTTCTTTGAGAAGAACTAAATTTTCAACAATGGCCATGCTTTACGAGTTACATAACCAAGGTCAAGATCGATTTGTGTATACCTGTAATAATTGTAAAAAACACGTGGAAACCAGATACCATTGTACAATTTGTGATGTAAGTAATATGTCTATACTTCGTTACTTGCTTAGTAGGTAAAATGATCTATTAAACCATGTTTGTGGTACAATGACTTATTAGTTTCTGATATAAATTGATAGTTTTAACTTTTTATTTGCAAGTTGCATTTTTAACTAACAGCATGCATATGAAACACTCCCATGATCTGATTTTGTCGTTTATTTCTTTACTTGCTTTGTAGCTTAAGTGATCTATCTAGCCAACTTTGTTACAATGTTAATTCATGAATTTCTAATGTTAAGTATAGTTTTGATTCTTTTATTTTCATGTTAATTTTTTTTTTGAACTTATAACATGCGTATGAAACACTTATGTCCTGATTTTGCAATTGTTGCATGCTCTTAAAATGAGTGGCTGTATATTTCATTTTTATGACTAACTGATATTGTGATAAGTAACAACTGTGTCATGTCAAGCAGATAAGCCCTTTGTTTGCTTCAATGTCTGCAGACAGTTTTATTTAAGAAATTTCTTATTTTAACATTCTTTGATTTTTTTTTTTTTTTTTTTTTTTTTGATTGTGTAGCAATAATTTCTGTAGTAAATAAAACTCGCATATTTGTTGTTTGTGATGTTTTAGTAGTCATGTTGGTCTCATATGCAGGGTTCCCCGCGGCCACGAAAAATCTTTGAAAAGTCCTTGAATTTCATTTGGACTTTCAAGGGCCCTGAAAAGTACTTGAAAATTGTATGATGTCCTTGAAATTTTTGAAGCATTCTTTAAAACTCCATAAGTACCAAAATCGCTATTTTTTTAAAAATTTCGAAATTTCACATATGATTTCCTTGACTGTCTGCATTAAAGGGTACAATGAAATATGATATGAAACTGCCATGTGAAGGCTTCAGACTATTATCTTCATTGACTAAAAAAAGGTTTTTTTTTCTCATGAAGGGAAAAAAATCAAAATCTGTTTTTGCTATTTTCTCTATTCTTTTGAATTTGCAAACTCTTTTCAATTCGCACTTGGATGAACCAAAGTATTGAATATTTCATTCTAATATACCTTCCCGTTAAATTTTCTTTTGCATATTAATGAAAGAATTTATACGATTTGTTGGTTTTCAAAATGCTTTTGCATATATAATTAAAAAATAATCAGCACTGTTCTTCAACGGTCACTTCAATCTTGATATGTATCTTAATTTTTGTCTAGACCCTTCCTCAAAGCTTACTTCCATTTAGAATTCATGTCCTTGAAAATTTTCAAACCTCCTTAAAAAGTCCTTGAAGAGTACTTGAATTTTATTTTTAAGATAGAGGGGAACACTGTAATGGGACTCTACTCACAAGTAATTTAACATTTTTGCTGTTGGTGGCATTGGACTAAAGTCACAGAGTTGTAATTTAAAATACTCTTCTTGAGCCTCAACGCTGCAAAATTTCTGTTAAAACCCTCAAGCTCTTTTCCCTCCCTTAACATTACCAAACATGCATTTTTAGGCCTTTAATTTTGAAAAAATTCCAAGCACCCCACCCCTTCATCTCCTTTCAAAAATTATATGTTTGTGTTTTTGAAACTGTAATATCACAAAAATTCTTTGAAGTATCCCAGATCTTTCTCCTAATTTTAGAATATCAATTCCAAACTTCAGTGCCAAAGATAGTGTAAAATTGCACTTGTAAGTTTTCCATTTTGAAAGTTTTTGGAGGGATTTATCTCACTGAACATCTAAAAAAAAAAAGTCAGAAATTACATTTCTAAAACTTCAATATCGTAAATATCTGAGGGGTGGGTCACTGGTCCCTGAATCATTATTTTCCAGATATAGCTTAAAATCAACTTCATTTTCAAAAAAAGTTTTGTGAAGTACTCTCCACCTGTTATCACCATACATGACCTAAAGTTAAGCTTCAGTATAGAGAAATTCATTTGTTCTCCTTAAAATATTTTGTAGTAGAACCAGTTTTGGAGACATCTCATTTTAGCTTTTCATCTCTTTTCCTTTAAAGTTTAAGAATAGGGGATCCATTTTGTAAAAAAATCTGTCGCCTATAATTTTAGCTCATTTGAACAATATTTAGTGGTAGATCAATGGCACTAGACTTTCAGCTTAACGTTAATTTTAACACTCTTCTTAGTCCCTTCAACTGTGGTTTAATTTTCAATATATACAAAGACATACTCACTCTTATATATTTTTATATTTATCTAAATATATCTCAATTCAATTTTAATTAAATTTATCAAATCCCCTTTTCATAAAGCGATGAATGTGAAATTGGGGCAAGTAACTTGAGAGCAATGTATTTCCTCGCAACAAGCTTGAACACAAGTCATGATGCTAACCTGTTCTAAGAATTGATTAATGGTAGAGTACTACATAGCAAGGGTATATAATGTGCAGTTTATGATAAATACTTAGTAAAAAAATCGTTGCCATCTTAATTTTCATCATGCTTATCAACAACTTAAAAAAAAAAAGAATTAAAGTTTTATAAGTTTCATAACTTAGCTGAATTAAATTCTGAATGTCTATGATGTGTGCTTAGAGAAAAAGCTTTAGATAATTTACAATTTGTTGTTGTCTAAATAAATTACATTTTCGCATTGTAATTTAAACCATGCCCAATAGCTGAAATTTGTTGATTCTCTTAGGAGACTCCTAATGACTCTGTACCTGGCAGGAATGCATATGGGGAGGGGGGTAATCGCCCCTCCCTTAAGAGACTGAGCACTGATTTTAATATTGATGTGCGAAAAAGGCAATTTTAGACTCTTTGATGCTATTAGAAGGATAGTTTAGAACTCTCCTCAGGATATGTTTAGCAATTGATCAAGTAATGACTTTCTCCAAAATCAAAAGCTGAATCCCCTTTTTTTGCATTTATACATTGTTAGAGGCAAATGTCAGGGGATGCTTGCTAAATCTTATCTCTCATAACCCCAGCAACAGCCCTGAAAAAATTAATGTAAGGATTCCGCTATTATTTGTACATAAATTACAAATTTTGCCCTGCTTAATTGGAAATATAGACCAGATTTTCATTAAGATTTCAAAAATGATTGAATGCATAGTACATAAAAAAATCTTACTGTATGTTTGTGTCATTGTAAAAGTTAATTGTGTTTTTTTTTTTTTTTTTTTTTTTTTTTCTAACTTTGGTAAGTCAGAAACTTGATATCTGGCATTTTATCATTTTTGCAAACGTAAATGTTTATAAAGGTCTCATTTTTGCAACTTAAATTTTTGCTAGTTGTTATTCTGAATAATTATCAAAAAAAAATTAACTTTGTTTTGTAACCTATTGCATTTGCAATCATGATTTTAAGAATATTATCGAATTCTTTTCCCTGAACTACATGAAAATTTGAATCTATAGTCTGACTTTTACTGTAATTAAGGGTTAGACCAGTGGTTGGAAAAACTACATTTCTTTTGTAGTGAACTACAACTACTTTGTTATAAATGTAGTTAACTACAACTACTTTTTTTTGAATGTAGCGACTACACACTACTTTTGAATTGTAGTCGCTACTTTTTTTAAAAAAATAAATAAAAAACATGCACCGTTTGAGGATTGACTGAAAAAATTAAAAGGGGTTTACATTACTAAATTAACTCATTTGAATATGGAATAGAACTAGGAATTGCCTTTGATTTTATTTGTTACTTTTCCTTTTTGTTCCTTTTTTTTTTTTTTTTTTTTGCTAAATTTTTTTATTTTTAGATTATTTTTATAATTTTTACAAGTAGTCGATACAAGAAAGGATTCAAAAGTTGAAAGATTGACGGAATTTGCCTCTCATTTTTTTTTTTTTTTAATTTCTTGCCAGGGAATAATTAGGAACATTAAAACTATTTGAAGGAATATAAAAATTATGATGCCAAATAAACCAATGACATCAAACAGATAAAATGTATTTCGTCAAAATGATGTATCTGAGATCAGCTCATATTTTTATGGTTCCTATTTCTCATTACATCTGCTGCTGTACTCGTGCAAGATTTGCACCAGTCAGAGTCAATTAAATCTTGTTTTTTTTTTTTTTTTTCTTCATTTATTTACTTATTTAATTTAAAAGTAGTTTCTAGAAATCTCTACAAACTACTACATTTTTGTGTCGTGCTACTTGCTACTCTATTTTTTTTTTAAGTAGTGTGCTACACTATTAACTACTAAAAAGTGTAGCTACTACAGTAGTTTCGCTACTTGTAGCGCACTACTTCCGACCACTGGGTTAGACAAAATAAAATTACGTTTAAACGTTCACACAGGATTTTACTCCTTCCTAAATCCTGGGTTTTAAGCTACCTTTCCATTCCTAGTAAGTGCATTTTCTAAGAGGTCGCTGAATTAATATGAAGTAGGAAGAAAAATACCTAGGATCACTGCAAAAAGTTACTTTAGTCCAAAATATTACAAGCTTTTTTACTAGGATTGCAGACAATTGTATTTCAAGCATGTAAAACTATTAGAGTAGAAATTGAAGGTTTTATGATTAAAGAACCAAAATTCAAATGTTCATGGGAAATCAAATCGGAGGAGGGTTTCCCACAATAATATAATTTTAAAATGAGCAAATAAGATACAAATGTGGGGGGGGGGGGGGCAGTCTCCGAATCTGATTCCTTCCTTTTTATATGACTTAAAGCATCCATAAATTACATTTTTAGAGTATAAAAAAATATTTCGGGTCAGAGTCCTCGAAGCTCCTTACTTTCCCTTCCTCTCTTATTAAAGATGGCTAACAGTTACATTTCTAGGACTTAAGTTTTGAAACATTTGTAAAAGAGCCCCCATTCCCCTCCAAACTCTAAGAAATGGCAGGGTTTGTATGCTCCTTACAAACTCCTTATAAACTCCTGCCTTTTGAAATGAAAAAATAAGGGCCCTTAAAACTCCTGAATTTTGCTATAAACTCCTTATTTTTAATTCTGTGAATACAAGTCCTTGAGTATTTTCTTCTTCTACTAATCCCGAGATTGTGTTCGAATATTTTACCGGAATTCTGGTATTTTTTCACATGTTAATACCGGAAATCTAGTGTTTTTCGCTACGCTTTTATCTCCCTATATCCGATTTTTTTTCCTTACTCCAAATTTTTGACGATTAAGCCAATAATTATTAATAATATGGATCAAGTAGACCTGTTAAAAGGACTTTCTAAATCTTTTTTGCTTTAGTACATTGTTTTATTCGCCGTTTTTATACCTATGGCGCCTTCATTTTAGATGATGCAATCTGTTTGCATCCGGTTTGGGAATAGAATTTATCTGATTTTTGGTGCGAACTTTACTTTATTAACCCTACACTGCATAGTGTTGCCAATTGAATACATGGACAATTTGTCCTCCTTATGAATAGCAGAATGTAGTCATTAGTCTACTCAATGCAAAAAAAAGCAAGTATTGGGTATATTTAAAGCAATTATCACCATTTATCCTCCATACATGTCAGCACTGGTCTATTACATGCTCTTAGTCTTTTAAAGAAATAACATGAATAAAATAAACATTTATCTTTCATTTAAGGTGCGTTTTACGTTAAAATAATTATTTGCAAAAAATCTAGGACATAATACATGTCTGTAGCCATTTGGCAACATTATGCAGTAAGCATCCAGAGAGCACTTCAATTCATCTCTGTAGTTCGAGACGTATGTGCTTTGTTTATGTTTCGTGCTAGCTTCTATCTCTTTTTGGCAGCTATAAAATAATCATGCGGACCCAAAAGTGGTACTTTCGGCTATTCTACCGTTTATTAGACCTCGCAATTATCAATGCTTAGCTGATGTTCAACAGAGTGAACAAACAAAAAATCAATAGAGAAAAACCTTCAAAACTTGTTCATTTTAGATTTCAGTTAGCACAAACGTTGTGCTTACACAGACAAGTAAAATTATTAATAATTTTAAAATATAGTTTTGAAAAAAACTAAAAAATACGTTTTTACATAGGAATGCGCTGTGATCATCACGGGTTTCCCTCTGATTTTCAAAACTACTGAATATCCACACTTAAGTTTACATGCACTTATAATACATCTACATGCAATACAGTTTATCCTTTAGTATTAAAAATAATCTTAAATATATTACTTTTATATTTGCAAAGAATGTAAATTTTATCTTTTATTCAGAGTTACATACACACATACATAGAAACCCACATATGAAGTTAATATAAGCGTATTAAAAAGAGGGAGACCATTAGCTACAGAGGAACTAGAGAGAGAGAGAGAGTTAGAAACCAAAAAAAAAAAGAATCTTTTTATCTGTTGAATGCATGGTGTAGCCCTTTGGCAACAAAACTATTTTTAATTAGAAAGTGGTGAAAATTTAGAGTTAAATTTTTTAAAATATGTTTCCATGTTTTTCTTCTACATTGACAAACACATATTTTTTTAAGAAAAATAAAAAATCATGCAGTGTAGGGTTAAGGGGCAAATAAGTGAAATGTCTTTTTATTTCTATTAAAATCTAAAATTAATTTTTCAAGCGAAATTCTGTTTTTTATGAGAGACAAAAAAATTAAAATTTAAGTCACTGGTTTAATTCAATTTTGCTTCAATTACTTTATTGCTATCACTATTATGTTTACCAAAGAGCTTTAAAATGTTAATTTAAAACATTTTTACTTTAATAAATCTTTTTGTTTGTTGCTCTTTTCCCCCTTTTAATTCGTTCATTATGGAAATCGCGATCATTTTGCATCCGCCATTGGAACAAGATTTTTTGCATTTATGATGCTTACTATGCTCTGTCAAGAGGCAAACGACAAAAATTTATTTTATTTTCCTTTAATCATTAATTTAAAAAAGTTTTAAACAAAATTCTGTGCACTTTAATAGTGTTAATCGTCAAAGCTTAAGAAAGTTGGAAGTTGTTTTAACCTCTACTATTTTCAGTTAGCTTATTACAATTTTTATTTTAATAATTACTTTTTTATGCTGATTCTAGTTCCGAAATTATTAAGGAGTGTCTTGTTTTTGAGAAAACACTAATTTTCATTTGTTTTTTAAAATTCTTTTTAATTTTTTTTTTTTACTTTTCTTTTTAAATTCATCCTCAAAATAAAATATTTTTCAACAGTTAACACCCTTCCCCCTCCATACTTTAATTTGATTCTTATTCTGCTAACATTCAAGTATCAATAACTGTATATACTGACTATCAATTTAGTATGTTACTCAATATATTGTGTGACGGCAAAAATAAATAGCACAAGAGTTGCAAAAAAATGTTTTGAGATATGTTTTTGAAAAAATAAGTACTTCGACTGTGAAAGTCCATAAAAATTGAAATGAACTCCTGCAAAACTCCTTACTTTTATTTTTCAAATTTGAGTATGAACCCTGAATGGCCTTTAATTGAGTTTTCTGCATGAGCACTTCCTAACTCCCATCCTCTAATATTATTAAGGATTATCTAAAATTTCGTACTTCAAATTTCAAGAAGTTTATGGGGGGAGACCCCCTCACTCTAACCTTATTGAATACATAAAACTGTATATATAACTTAACTTTAAATTTTAAAAAAATATCAGGAGCCCTTTTTAGTTCTTCCGCTAATGTTATTAAAGATCGCTTACAATAGCATTTTTATGGCTTTAATTTCATAACATTTTGGAATAAAAGTACTTTTCCCTTCCCATAACATTGTCAAAAAGTCAAAAATTGCATTTGTTCAAAATTCGTTTGCAAAACACATGAACCCCATTTGTACACCCTAAGTAGCAAAGATGGCCTACAAAGGACTTCCAACTTAAAAAAAATTTCCTGATTAGCAAATTCAACATTACTAAGGATTATCTTCTAAAATTTCGCTTTCAGATTTTAAAATATTTGCGGATAAGAGATCCTGAATTCCCCTTATCATTCTCAAAGTTCTTCTAAAATGAGGATTTTAGAACTTTAGCTTCAAAAACTTTTTTTTTGGGTGGGGGGGGGAGGAGGCGGTTTAAGGCCTCATCCCCAAACGCTAATAAGGATAGTTTAAAATTCCTTTTTAGATTAGTTCTTCAGAAATTCTTCGAGCTCCCTACCCCCCTTTCTAACATTATTGGATAGTGTAAAATTTCCATTTTTGAATGTTAGATTTCAAATATTGCTAAGGAAGAGTCCCTGTACCCCTTCCCCTAACAGTATGAAAGATAGTCACTCCGTTATTTTTAAAAATTTGGTTTTTAACAAAAATAATTCATCAAAGATTGGGGAAAACCCAATTCTTAGCTCAATATTGCCAAAGGTTTTTAGAACAACAATTTAGAAATATCAGACTCCTCCTCCCGGCATTTCTGCTTGAATGCTACAATTGTATGATCTTACTTGCACGATCCTCTAGTTTTGACACAATTAAATCAACAACAAAAGCGTAATAGGTTTATTTTCTTGAGTCTGCATGTCTGTAGGGACATGGAGTCAGTCTTGGATTTTATATGTTCTATAGAACTTCTGAATTCAATCACTGTTCACATATGAAAATACTTTTGCATTTATGTTGTGACATCATTGAAACTTTCTGATGCCTAATTAGTGCATAAGAGCATTTAAAATAAAATATGTATTTATTGTAGGGGATATATGTTCCATTTCCATGCACTTATTTATTTGTTTTTCCCATCTAGGATTTTGATTTGTGTGTTAATTGCTTCGATAAAGATGGTCATAACCACAAAATGGAGAAGCTGGGCTTTGGCTTAGATGACGACTCTGGCACATCTGATCCTAAACAAACAAATCCTCAAGAATCGAGGAGACTATCTATTCAGCGTTGTATTCAATCACTTGTACATGCTTGTCAGTGCAGAGATGCGAACTGCAGATTACCCAGCTGCCAGAAAATGAAACGAGTAGTTCAGCATGCAAAGAGCTGTAAACGTAAAACAAATGGTGGCTGTCCCATTTGCAAGCAACTTATTGCCTTGTGTTGCTACCATGCAAAGCATTGTCAGGTAGGTTGTTCTGCCTGCTTAAAAATCTGGAGAATAAAAACTCTGTGGTTTTTATTTCGAAATTATTTTTACCAATTAACATATTATTTACATGTTGTGACTTAGGTTTAATTTGCATCAGCATGTGTATGGTACAGTGTTTGTGCTGAACTCTCTTGTTACCTGGGTCCCAAGGACCCATTTATGGGAAAAAAGGGGGATTCAAACTAATAGCAATGATTGAGTCCATAAGAAAAATATCAAGTGACTTTACCCCCTAAGAATTCTTATTTAACTTTGTTTTGGCCCGTCGGTAAATATGCTTTTGATATGTCACATTTACGAACAATTGCAACGAAGAACTATGGTGGATGAAAAAGGGGTGTCCACTAGAAATAAGTTTGGTCCTATTTTGGAAAGTCTGAGCACCAAAACTTGTAATTAAATAATATTGTAATGCTCCGTATTTTGAGATAAAATATAGAAGTAATTACTTTGGCTTTCATATAAATTAATCCTTACATACATGTAGAGTAATGAAGTAATAAAAGAATGTATATTAAATCTAGCTAAACCGCAGAACTTATACTTTGAAATAAAAGATGTTGCTTTATATATTCTCCTGGATTTAGAGCACTAAAAAAATGAAAAGTGAGCATTTTCAATATTTTTTACACATGATTGAAAAACACATTTGAACTTTGGTAAAATAATAACGGGGGCAGCAGCGTATAGGTGCACCCAACCCCTGCTTGGACTTCAGTTTCGAAAAATTGCTAGCAAGCGTCCTTGAAAACCATTTCATTCCCTTATAATAGCAATATTAGCCTACATGTGCGCTTTTAAAACTTCAATTCAGATTTTTTTTTTTACAGAGAGATAGCCCTTGGAATCAATCCCCCCCCCCCCCCCCAATCAACCAGATCATCTAGAATCAAGTTTTGAGATCAAAAATTTTGAACATTTCTGGAAGATAACCCCCGCACATCTCCCTCATAACATCTTCTAAGATCGTTTGAAACTGAATTTTTGCAACTTTATTTCGAAAAATTGCTAGGAAGAATGCATTTATGCCGTACCTTAAGATATATTGTATCCTGAATTTGCCAAATCGTGAGACCAAATCTACCGAATGAGATAAATGTTTAGGAGATCCGGGTGGGCCTCCCTTTGGGGGGCTCCTGGGTCACAGACTATGCCATTAAAATTTGGGTTGGGGGTTGGAAGGGCCTTGCTCTTGAGGGGATGTACTTCATTGCTGAATCTCATTATTTTAGTGCAAATGATTTGAGCTTTCTGTGAAGAGTGGTGGTGGGATATTTTACATGTAGCTGTACTGAAATGATGCTTACCGTTTTGTTTGGCTAATATTTGCTGGGGATTGGAACAGAATATAACCTGGAACAGGAAAGAAGCAAAATTAAAAAGGCAAAAAAACAAAGGAAAATTAGCCTTAGAAAAAATAATTTTAAAAAGAAGTTGCAACAAAACTCAACATGATAACTTCTGCTTATATATCTCTGACCTTATTGCAAATAATGCACTCCGTCTGGTCCCTTTTTGTCACAACATTTATGTGAGCCTGTCTTTTTTTTTTTTCTTTTTTAGTAGCTGTAAAATAAAGGCATGAAAGCAAACCATAAAACTGAACTTTTCTGTTAAAGAACAATTTCTTTGTTGGTTAAGTTTTCAGTGCTGACATTGAGGTTCTGGTTTAAATAAAACCGCATTAATCGTATTAAGTAAAAATTATTCACCGAAACATTAAGTCTCACTCTGGTTTGATCAGTCACTGCCCCAGAAGTATTTGATTTAATGAATTACAATTTTTATTTTTTAAACTTTTTGATACTATTTTTTTTAAATTCTAGATCCAAGTAAAATGTTTATCTGTCACCATGTATTTATTAAAACAATTGGCAATACTTTTAGCTCTATTCATTATCTGTAGTGATTTTAAGGTTATTAAGCCAGAAATCGGTTTTGAATAGAGTATCAAAAATGTAATGCAGGAAAATTTATAAACACATGACCGCAAGCAGATAAATATGCTCGGAAATCCTATTCTGAATCAAACCACTCTTTTAAATCACTCAGTAAAATTCAATGCAGTGAACGTATTTCCATTTCAAACACCTCAAAAAAAATCCTAAAAAATGTAAATCTATATTAAAAATGATATTTTGCACGAAAGTTAACCATCTCAAAGTATTATGTTGCTTGCCTCCCCCTTGATTGAAAAAAATTTTGAACACATGCATGTGGTTGTATACATTAAATAGAATTTGACCTCATTGTAGCTGAAGTATGTTTTGTGGAAAGGAAAAAATTAGAACAAAAAGTCTTTAAAGTAACTACAACATGTTTCCGGTCTCTTTGCTAGTGTTTTGATGCATGATTGTGCATTGTCACTTAAATAGTTTTATATTTGTTACACCAAGATTAAACTGTTTATTGTCCCATTCAGCCCTAAATCTTATTAAAAAAATCATTTACAATCAGTTGTGAGGAGATCATGTCTCTCTCCTACCCGCTCACATGATAATATCCTAAATCTACATTTTGCAGTGTGGAATTTGAAGAAATTACCGATTAAGAACCTCAGACTGTGCCTATTCTTCTCAGTTCTGAGAAAGTGTGTTCTTTGAATGTGCTTAACACATTTCAAGTGAGTGTGGGTATTAATACCAATTTCATGGACTTCTATTAGCTTGTTGGGTATAAATACCAGTTTTGCTGCTCATAAAGCAATGTGTCCGCAACGCACCGTAATCACGATTGCTTCCCTACCCACTTATGACGATGAATGATGTAACTGTTCGTAAATGAGTGTCTCTGTCTAAGCAACTGTATAGTGCAGATTTTAATATTTTCCCTCCCCTTTTCAGGAAGCCAAGTGTCCTGTGCCATTCTGCTTGAATATCAAACATAAGTTGCGACAGCAGCAATTACAGCAAAGGTTGCAGCAAGCACAAATATTGAAACGTCGTATAGCTACAATGCAGAACAGAGGAATGTCCGCTGCAGTCCCCCAAACAAGTCCAGGAAATTCTAATTCTTCCAGTCAGCCATCCCCTGGTGCACAGCCTCATACTTCACCTCATCCTCCTCAGCCTGGTATAGGCATGAAACCTTCAACTGGACCTCCAGTTGGTGCATTGCAAGCAGTTCAGCAAGTACAAGCAGCTGCTGCTAGGCAAACTGCACCTCATATGGTTGCTGCTACATCTGTTAACTATGGAAAAGGTAATCCAGTGGTAAGCCCACCAGCAGCAAATCCAACAATAATGGCAACTCAACAGCAAATGCAAGCACAGATACAGAAACCTATGTCTCAAATGATGTCCAATGTCCCAAATCGTATGATTGGCATGGGAAATGTAGCTTGCTGGGAGGGGACGAACTATGGACAATCTCCACAGCACCATCAAAATCCTCAGCCCCAGCCATCACAACCTATGGGGTTAAGACAACCTTCACAATTAATAGGACCTGGTAATATGCAAAATACCATTGGGAATTCTTCAATGGGACCCCCTCAAGCAATGCCTAATCAGCATGGTAGACCTCCAGCATTACAACAATTACTTAATACCTTAAAAGCTCCTTCATCTCAATCTCAGCAACAACAAGTACTTGCTATTTTAAAATCAAATCCACAACTAATGGCTGCTTTTATAAAACAAAGGACTCAACAACAGCAACAACAACAACAGCAGCAACAACAACAACAAGCACAGCAACAACAACAGCAAATGCTTCTAAATGATACTAATATGATTGGGCCTCCTCCTCAAAGTGTATGGTATAAACAACAACAGCAACAGCAGCATATACTAGCCATGCAACAAAGGCAGCAGCAGCCAAATCAATTTCCACATCCTCAACCACCAATGTATGCTCAACGTCCACGTATGTCAATACCCATGAGTTTTAGCCATCAACAAGTATTTCAAGGAGATAATACTCAATTTCAGTTCCAACAACAACAGCAACAAATTTTAATGCAACCACAAATAAAACAAATGGCATCTCCTACTCATCCTCCTGTTAGTCCTCAACAGGGAATCCTTGGACATCCTCAGGGACCAGTTCCATCACCTTCACAGCAGCAGTTAATGCAGCAAGTTAGGTCACCTCCTCCTACTGCAACTCATTTAGCACAAGCAGTTCGTTCTCCTCAGCCAATAGCATCTCCAAGAACTCAAAATAATACTCCACAAAACCAACCTATACCTTCGCCTAGGCAACAGCCTGCACCTTCACCTCATTATCCTGCACAGACTCAATCACCACATCCAAGCCTTTCAGTGGGGGCTTCTGGACTAGCAGGCCCTGATCAAATGACTAGTAATAACGATATGATGCTTACTCATCTCACAAACCCAGTGTCTTCACATCCTAGCATAGCAAGTCAGTTGCAAAGCCCAGTAAACCAAGAGCTAGGATTGTCATCCAGGGACAATATAGACCTGGCTCATTTGACAAGGGAAGAGCAGCTTGATAAATATGTTGAAAATTTATAACCAATAGATAATCTTTTTCATAGTTTTCTGCTTTGAACAAAGGGAATAATAATATCTCAAGATCTTATTAATACTTTTGTATTCAAACTCCTGGTATTTCAGAACATGGTCAAAGGCATGTAGAGGAGTTTAATTGTTTTCCCTCTTTTAAACTTGAGACATTGTATATTAAATTTTGTACAGTCAAAAATGTTTCTTTATGCAGTTCAGAAAGACTGCAAGTCTTGTTATATGAGCGGACATTCAGTAGCTGGCCTGTTTCTACTGAATACTCTTTGAATGAATGTTTGTCATGATCTCTCAAAAAAAATTTCATTTATTAAGTATTGAATTTTTTTTTTGTTTTTTGTTTATTTTGTACAGTCATTTGTGCTAAAGTAAGTTATAACACGCACATCATATCATTTATTATTGAGAACATACCTCTTACATTCATTCATAAAGTAATACTTTGAGAACATGTTTCATTTTTGAATGAAGGAATACTTTACTCTTATGTGATATGAAAAAAAGAAAATACTGGACTCGAAGCTATTTTTATGGCTTCATTTCTTCCTCTTTCATGTGTTGTACACATTATCTTTGTTCTTTTCATGTGACATTCCATAAAGTGAGTTTGAGCATAGTATTTTGAAAAAAAAGTGAATAAGCTGGAAATTAGTCTTCAGAATTACAAATGGGGGAAAAGCCATCTGTTATTACTCATGCATTTGCAGAGCCTTGTCTTATTGTACATTGAAAAGTTACTAAAATATAAGCAGTTTTGTAAAACACTCCCAATTGTTGAAAATTTTCAATTATTAAATATTTAAGATGTTTATGAAATTTGTCATTCATTGTTCATGCTGCTTACAGTGTCTACCAAAGCATACACGAAAGAAAGCAATAAAGTATTGGGTTGTTCTGTTGAACTTGATGTTTAATTACAAATTGTGGAAAATCAACCATAAAAGAACAAATTAAAGAGCTGTTACATTATGTAATGTAATCCTGCATTTTTGGCATATTTATAATAATAATTTTAACCATTTGAAAAAAAATTTATGCTAAGAATAATAGTCAGATATACCTCTCAAAGTGTGTATAGTTCATGTTTGTGTTAGTTTAATGTTTATATGATCTTTAGAAATCCAGTCTTATGAGTTTTGTAAGTTGATTGGATGTATATATTTATAAAATAAGTTAATATATAATTTAATTTTACAAAAAATCAATAACTTGGTTGAAAGCAGATTGATGTTCATTAAAATCTTATTTATATTCATGAATTGTATTGTTAAATTTGTAATTATATTTTAATTACTCCTTTTATATAGCAATCTATTCTCATTTTAAAACTTCATTCACTTGTAGTTGTATATATAAATTATTTTCCCCCATAAAACTTGCGTTCAAGCTTTTTTATAAAGAAAAAAAGGAGGGAGGGGGGGGGTTTTGCTCAATGAAATTTGTTTAAACATTTTTTGTTGAACTTATGTTCACTGCTCAATAAACTTAGGTTTTACCTATTGCTTATGTGGTCTGAGCCCAATTCGGGCTATTGACATTTAAATTAATGCACAAACTGACTTTGAGCATGAAAATGATTAAATGAGAAATATGTTAATTTAAAAAGTTAACTTCTCTCTAAGTGCTACATTTTTTGTGCCAAGTTAGTTTGAGTATCACAAATTTAATACATATGAACTCCCATATGAAAAAGAGCACGTTAAATGTGCTTTTAAAATACTAAGTCCCTAAATATGTCAATGTTTTTTAATTCATTTATGAATTTCAAACACAATTTTGAAGAATGAAAAATATCTTTCTTTTTTAATTAGTTGCAAAATGGTTTCCCAGAAAATGTGTGTGTGTGTATATATATAATATAGTCAAAAGTGCTGAATACACATTATTGCTGTTTAGTGTTCCTAATCGCAGAACCTGCAGATCTTCAAATCAAATTTCACAGTCCTTTGAAATGGGGTCTCACTCTTTCTTTGGAATTGTGATAAAAATTTCTTAGCTTCAAATTGCCTTTTTTTAGTTGAATGTGTGTTGGAAATTATTAACTTTTTCTCAATTTGGGCTGTACACATTTATGAATTTGGTGTTAGGCACAAAATTGTAATAAATTATATTTTGAAGGATGTAAAGAATTCTTCATCTTACGTGCCCAAACAACTAAAAAAAATAGCTGTATGTCATTCAAATGCAGTAAATTCTAGAAAATACAAGGTAATTGGCGCTCATGCTGCCTTGGATTACTGAAAACTCGGATTATCGGGAAAATTCTTTTAGCGGTAGAAACTTAACATTATTTGTACATCCTAAAGATGTAAAACAATATTAATTTCAAGTCTGTTTACAGATCAAATTACTATTTCCAAAGCATATCTTAATGCATCCCAGTAGTCAAAGAGTATTTCATGGCACTTTGCGAGTGTTTTTGGCCGGCTTCTCAATACTCTGTTTATTTCTTGACTTTACAAGAAGAATTTTTACAATTAGGAAAGATTTCTATTTTCTGGATTTTAATGCAAATAATCTTTTTAGCTGTTAAAGTTATACATTTAAGTCAGTAATGCACCTCGAATTAACTGGAACCTCGGATTTTCGAGACACCTCTGTAGTTATTTCTTTTTCCATTTTTATACATCTTGTTTCTATTAGATTTTGCGGCTGCTATGCTAACTTTGCTATTCTGTGAGAGGTTCCTTATAACTTTGAAACACATTCACCAGTTTTACAAATTTGTGTAAAATAAACATTAGATTTCTTAAGGATATAAGATGTTATGTTTGAGAGGTAGGGAAAGAGATTAGTGAATGAATTCTTAAGTTTATGGGGGGGAGGGGGGGGTTGAAGAGTAAAAGTTTGCCTTTGAAATATTTGTTTTTCATAGCAAAAATTGGAGACAATTGTTTTAACTGTTGTGTGTGTGTTTTTATTCTTTTCTCAGCATAAATAAATATATTTCAAGTCTTTCATGGTGAAATAAACAATTCTTGCATTTCTAAGTTTGGCACTCTGTTACTTTAACTCTTTTTTGCAGAAAATTAGCAGGTAATTTTCATTTTTCTCAGCTTTAAGTGTGTTCAACAGTTTTGGTATACACCTCATGGTTACAAGTGTTTACATACATAAGAGAACTCATTTTCAATCATATGTGATGCACATATATTTGTTGAAATTAATAAATACTCCTATGCAATTGTTTTTAAGTATAATTTATTTTTATTAAATTGCATGTTCTAAATAAAATTACATTTCTATGTAAATATATTTTTAACTGCATATCCCAGTCAATAATCATTTTGTGAAAATTACAAGAATTAGCCAGTATATTTAACTAAGAAATCACTTTAAAACTCATTTCTATGAAAATCAATGTCACAAGATTCAACCACATACAGGAATAAGTGTACAAATTTGTAGAGTATATTTTTATCATTTGTTAATTTGTTTTGTATTGTAAGAAAATAAAACTTAAGTGTTTTTGTGATTGTGTTTATCCACTTAATTGTTTGTTCTTGAGATATATGTATTTGTTGAAAGTTTTAAATTTTGTGTATGTGTTAAAAAGAAGGAATTATTTTTTAATATTTTTTTGTCTCCGTTTTTCCTAAGCTATAAATGTTTAACAATTCACTGCCACGCTTCCTTGCTTATAATTTTTATTTTGTATAGTAAGAAATTGAAACTCAAAATATGATTTGGATCATATATACTTGTGCACTGTGATGTTTTCTCTTTCTATCTTCATCAAGTTAGAAGTAAATTATTTTAGAGAAAGGTTTGAAAAATGTATATATAAGCTCAGATTTAGTTTAATATATTTTGTTTTCATGAAGACCAAAATTTAGGTTGAATATAAATAATATATTTTGTGTTCAATATAATGAATTTGAAATCATAGCGTATTTCTCAATTGCTGCAAAGTGCACCCTAGTTATGAAAGTTTCCTAAAATAATTTTAACCATAATCTTACTAATGCATTGGTCGGATGTGTATGTGTATATATATATATATATATATGTATGTATATGTATATATATATATATATATATATATATATATATATATATATATATATATATATATATATATATAATGTGTATCATAGGCGTATTTATAGAAAAGATTTTTATTGGAGCTAATGTTAGTCAGGTGATGTAGGATCAGAGCTTATCTTTTAATTTCCTATTTTTAACATATAGATTTTATTTAGAGAAAAAATGAAAATAGAAATTGCAGTCTATTCTCAGTATGTACTTGTCATAATTGTATCATGGCGAACTTTGAGTGTATATTTAACTGAAGAGAGACTAAATAAAGCAAGAGAGTAGAGTAACGTCCGTAACTAAATAAAATACTCGTAACATGAGACTTTTTACGAAAAGTTAATATGCAGTATGCATTAATGCGTAATGCATATGCATTAAATTGTAAAGACCTTTTTTCAACACAACTAATGGCCTGAAAAGTGAAAAGCTTAATTATGTTTAGGGGGATTTGCATTTTAATTCTGAAACTCCCCTCCCCCGTCTGGTTTCCTTTACTGTCTATCTGGTTTCCTTTGAAAAATAGTGCCACACCCTTTGCTCTTTAATGCTTTTAGAAAATGTACTGATTATAAAGCAATTCAACCCAGAAGGTCATAAATTCAGGAAGAGACAAAACCACTTATATACATACGCCCATGATGTGTTTGTATTTGTTTGTATTATTGTTGAAGTATAGATGATAAGTAATTTGAACATTACTTAAGTAATTTGCAAATTAACTTTTCTAATTTATTCAGTTAATATCTAAATTGCCTAGATAATGTGCATATTAATTGCTTTTGAGTTTTAACTGTATTTTGTGTTTTTATATATACACATACATATGTAATGCATATGGATTTATTGATTTTGTTAGTGGAAAGTGTTTGTTGCTTACTCATTAAGCTTAGCACCCTGACTTAAGCAGCATGTTTGAGGCAAATAAAAATTAAAGCAATAAATATTGGTGTGCTTCAAATTAACTTGAATCCTTATACGGTGCAAGTGAACAAAACGATTTTTTTTCCTTTTTTCTTTTTTTCCTGCACAAGAAAGTAATCTACAAAATTCTGTTCTTCAGCTGGTTCATCAATCTGTAATTGATAAATTTTCATTAATGTTCAAAGAGGTAATGTTCATTAATGTTCATTTAGGTATGGATACGTGAATTTTAAGTTATATGTAGTGGTAATAGATGTGTTGCATACTGTTGTCCAAAGAAAAAGTTTTCTCTTTCTTTTTAATGTGCAACTTTTAAAGAGAATAATAAACAGTGTTTTGAATAAAATGAAACATTTTTGAATAATTATTTATCAATGCACTTAAACATTTTTGAAGAAGCAATAAAGCTAGCTCACAATTTTAACTTACCTATAGAAGTTTATGAAGTGTTTCTACATTTGTTAACTTGTTTTTAATTCTGAAAACTGAATTCCTGTGAGAATTAAGATTATTGTATATTCCTTTAACTGCATGTATGTTTTTGAAGTAAATATATGTTGAACTTTTAAAATTTCGTGCTTAGGAAGAATGGATCATTGAAATATTTTCCCTGCACCAGATCATATGTCTGTTTAAGATGTAAATATATTCTATATTTTTTTATTAAAAATTTACTGTAAATACTCATTTTTATGAGGATTAAAATACTCTTGTTGAAATGAGATTTGTTTATTTATACACACATATAATGCTCTTACACATTTTCATTTTAGAGAAACTGCAATTGCTTTCAAACAAAAAAAGGGGGGGGAAGACGACTGTTGCAATAAAACTTAGCTAACTAATGCAATTTATGTAAAATTCTGTGTCGTATTTGTTTAATTATTTTAAAGAAGAGAAGGAATCCTTATAAGAATGAGATGTGATCAGTAATTTACTTGCACATTTTGGTAATTTTTAATGATAATTTTATTTTAAAATATTCCTGTTTTTATAGGCAATTTTAAAGTCGCCTTTTCTGAACCAAAGATGTAATTTAAACTGTAAGCACTTGAAAAATCTTTTTTTTTTTTTTCTTTTAATGTACTGGCTTCACAAAATAAGTGCATTTCATTAAATGGTTTAAATCAGCACCAGCTGATATATTAAAGAAACAGGTAACCTGATAGAAAGAAATTAAGATTAATTTAAATGTTCAGTTAAGTAATTTTTAGGCATATTCTTAAAATGGTTTTACATTTCAAGAGAAATATTTTAAATTTTATCAGAAATGAAAATTATTTCTTGATAGATTTTTTCTTTTTTAAGAAAAATGCATTTACTGAAAAGCTTTAATCAAAGCTAGATATTATTTCCAACTGAAACAAAATTCATGTTTCAAATGAGTACTTAAAACATGTATATTTTTTAATCGTAAGTATGTGGATCCTTAAATCTATGTTCCTTCTTGACTCAGGAAAAATATTCTAGTAAAAAGGCAGAAATCATTGCTCGTTCACCTAATTGTAATTATGCCCATGGTAAATTTCGCCCTTTTTAAAAATAAGAACACAATTGTTTCTTCAGTACATGTCTGTGGGTGCTCATGATAATATAATTTTTTAAACATTCTGTTGTCAAATTTTGTTTCGAAATAGTAATTTTTTTTATGTATTTTACCCGTAGTAGAACAAAATGTTTAATAGAATTGATGCGATTTTCTATCCCGCTCGCCCTTAGTCTTACAACTGGTATTTTAAAAAGGTAAAGTAGGATTTAGTTTGAATTTCATTTCACGTAAGAGTTCATCACAAAAAAGATGTTCTCAATTTTTATTATTATTATTATTATTATTATTTTTTTTTTTTTTAACGTTTCCAAAAAAGTTCTAATCTGAATCAGGATTTAGAGTAGAAAAGCGAATGATGTTTATGGTTGCCTTTCCGCACTTGTATTTTAATTTTAAATTTTGTTGAATTGCTCAATATTCAATACTGGGTATAAACTCATCTGTATGGTAAACATTGTTAGTGGTCCATATGTATGCATGTGTTCAACATGCATACTCACTTCAATACATTTACAAGTCATTACACATACATACACACACAGATTGTTCTTTTAACTAGTTTTTACATTTGTGTAAATTGTAAAGGAGATCCTCAGTAATGTACAAAATTAAGATTTTAGTGAATATTTAATGACATTACATCCCAAAGATATGTACAAATTTAATATACGAAACCCACCTCTGTTTGTTTATGGAAGTGCTTTTAGTCTATTGTACATTGAAAATGCATTGTTACTGCAAAGTGGTAGGATTGGTTGATTGTTTCACCAATGGCTGTCATGGGACGGGATGTATGTTGCCATTTGTTGTACTGTCTTATTTGCATCTTATCTTGTACATTGCTACCGTTATGTCCATGATGCGAAATTGTTTTGTACATAGTGTAAACATTTTGTGTCTGAAATTTTGAATGAAATCTAGGAATGTTACGATCTTTTTACTACTAAATTGTATTTTGTTTGTCTAATAAAAGGCATTTGTGCAAACAATGTAAAAAAAAAGAAAGATTTTTCAGTTTTACAGAGTAAATTTTTGTACATAAATATATTAGGGAACAGATTATTCTTATCTCAAATGAAAATATGCATTTGGAAGCGAGAGCTGTAATTATTAGCTTTTTATTTTACCCCTCTCTCCTCCCCCATCTGAAATTATGATCACTGCCAGGATGAAATAGTTGTGAACATTCGGCAATGCTTGCTAAATAAATCCTGTTGCCAGTGATATTTGAGCTGATAAAATTATTGATATGTAATAAACTATATTATGCTCTTAGACACTGTCTGATTACATTGTGTTCCTTTTTTTTAAAAATCTTGTTGATTTTTAATGTTTAACGTATTGAATTTAGCTTTAAAGGTACTTATTAGCCGAATATGTTTACTTGGTTAATCGTTAAGCCCCCCCCCCCCTGCATTGAAAATTTAATTATTTCATTTTACTATATAATTAAGAACAGCGGTATGCGTTTTAAAAACGTTGAGCAATGAACATTTTATCATTTAAAAAAGAATTTTAATATTTTGCTTTCAAATGTCGCTTTAAATTTCGCATATTTTAAATATATTTTGCATAATGTTACAAGCTGCAGAAGATGGTGCCTTTTTTGGCCTAAGTAGTATATTTTTCTAAAAATTTTAACTATTGAAGTTTATATGTTGATGCTCTTAAATACTACATTATATACCAAAATGTGAACATAGATATTGAAGCTATTATTTTTCATTTCCGATTAAGTTAAAACATTGTCTCACTTGAATAATGTTGGATTGAACTAAAGAATAATTGCTCAGAGCTTTTTGGCCTTTCTGACTGAAGAGAAAAAGTGCTTTTTACTGGAGTATGAAAGCAAAAATCATTTAAGACTTTTATATAATAACTTCATTGAAATGAATATATTTAACAGTAAACGGCTTCACAGAGTAAAGAATTACAGCAAACTCAGAGCCTAATACAGGCTAATTTTACATCCGTTTTTCGGTACCTTTACAAAAATCACATTTTGAAAGCGCTGCTTTCACAAAAATAAAGTTGTAAAATCAGCACCTTCACAAAAATAATTTTTGTATTTGACACAGTCGGCATAAACTTTAAAAATCTAATTTTAAACCAAAAGAAGCTCTTTTAAAATAGAATGCTAAGCTGGTTTATAAGAACGATTTTTTCATAGCATGTTTACTAATTTTTAATAGTTTTTCGCCTCAGTACAAAATTTTATTACCATCTTTTAGCATCTGTTTTGAGTGTCCATTTTTCTGATAATATCCCGAATAGTTTTCAGTACGAAGCCTGTTGAGCCAAAATAACATGGTATTTTTTGTACTCTTTGTTATTTGTACACCCCTCCCCCTCATTCTCCCCCTCCAAATCATGTTTTAAATAATCGACGACATCGCGCTTTTTGAAATAAAATTTAAGTGTTTCTTTTACGAAAATTAAAATGGTCGTTTAAAGAAATAATAAAATATATGCGTGTGTGAGGAGGGGAGTTGGCAATGTCACAATAATCAAATGTTAAAGTAAAACTTTCACAAAATAGGTAGTAAAACAAAAATTATGGATTGGCCCTTGGCCAACTAGACACGTGGGAAGATTTACGGCGAAATAGGTTTTGGAGTTTACTCTCTAGAAAAAACTATAAAAGGAAAGACCAGTGATTTCGTTTAGAATTATTGAAAAAAGTTCTAACAAAATATGCGAAAATTGGGGAAATTTTAGATTGTTTTTAATTCAGTGACAATTAAGAACACCTGAGAAGAACAGCTTGTTGCACAAAAGTTTTTTCTTCAAAAATCACCTAAGTTAGTGTGCAGTAAAACGGACAAAAACAAGTTTCTACGCACGATGTCATCAAGGCATGTTGTGCGGCATCAGGCGGAACCGAATGATGCAATATCTTGACGGCAGCAACAACGCCAAAAACTAGTTTTTGTACTTTTATCACCATACTAGCTGACCCGGCGAACTCTGTTCCGCCTTAAAGGCAATAAATAAGAAAATTTTTGAATTTATTAAGTTTTTTATTATTAGAAAATACAAAAAAAAATTAAGTACCTACATTAATCATTCATTATTGTTTCTGTATTTTAGTACATAGGTTGCTCTTCACTTAAGTACCTTGTGTTGCACAACATTTTTTGTTTTATTATCAGGCGCAAAAAGAAACAACACAGATGGTCTTCCGACCCGTAAACATGCCACATATAATTGACCATGGGAGAAACGGTGATATTCTAGATTCAAAACCACAAACTTTTAAGGATTGGCCTTGTGATTTGTTTAAGGTCATGACAAATGCAAGACGGATCGGAAATTGAAGTCTTTTAAATTCAAACGGCATATCGGTTGGGATTAACGGGATCCTAGGAATGAGCAATCGTTCCTGACAGCTTATCGCATATTAATGTCTAGGGTAGTAACGTGTTTGTTAATAATTTATTTCACGAAAAAGTCAAAAAACACTCAACGCCCAGCTAACTTACAACCTGTTTACTGCGCACCGGTAGCTGCCAGAACGTGTGCTTTATGTCGCTCAGCCATGGAGGTGTCAAAAAAGGCGTAGTAAAAAGGCTTAGTCAATAAGACAGTTTTTCTATTTATGTAACTGACACACATAAATTATAGCCTATGTCCGTCTCCTGGCTCTAAGCTACCTACCCACCAATTTTTAGCCATATCGGTACTGCCGTTCTTGAGTTATAAGTAGTGTAACTAACACGACTTTCTTTTATGTATATAGAATATAGAATAGTAGTGAGAAGAACAACCTCTTTAACTGCAGTGCAGGAGCTATCCCATCAAGCGCTTTCTACCTCTCAACCTCAGAGGCGTAAAAACTCTTAAGTGACAATCGTTTCTGACAGCTTATTACATATAATTTTAAAGGAACTAACGCGTTTGTTTGTAATTTACTTCACAAAAAAGTCAAATAACACTCAACGCACCGCTAACTTACAACCTGCTTGCTGCGCACCGGAAGCTGCCAGAACGTGTGCTTTATGTCGCTCAGCTACTGAGGTGTCAAAAAAGGCATAGTAAAAAGGCTTAGTCAATAAGACAGTTTTTCTATTTATGTAACTGACACACATAAATTATAGCCTATGTCCGTCTCCTGGCTCTAAGCTACCTACCCACCAATTTTTAGTCATATCGGTACAGCCGTTCTTGAGTTATAAGTAGTGTAACTAACACGACTTTCTTTTATATATATAGATTAGTGTACGATATGTTAAAATAGCTACCAGTATACTTAGATTATTTTCACCCTCTGATTCAAAACTTGCTAGGTTTAAGTTGTAGAACGATGACATTGAAAAGAATAAGTTTTCATTTTTATTCCTATTGTGTGCAGTTTTTCAATACAACCAGCCATGTCTCCAGTTTTCGAGTTTCGTGGAAAACACTTCTTGTTTGTTTCACTGGTAAGAACCGATTTGAATTGTAATCTTTTCTAAGTGAAAAGTGTGTCTCACCTTAATTTTGATCTGTCATAGGTGAATATTATTTGTTTTATTACGTTGCTTGCCACGCTGCTAACAATTACGGATTATACCCGACGATCGATCAATACATCAGCATTGTTTTGCGTGCATGCATGGTAAAAGTCACGATCTTTAAAATGATACTTTAAAACTCATTTCTATTTACTATACTTAACTCTTCCAAGTTTGCAGGCACAACATTTAGTATAGCAGGAGCACGAGAGTTCTTGTTGTATCATAATTGTGTGCAGTCCTGTTTCAGGTGTACGTTTCAGTAGCTTTCACTTCGACGACTGCGATTTTAAGTTCTCATTTATGCCATTGAATTAAAAGAAACTAACCTTCTTCTGTAGTTAAATGATTGATACTAGTAATCGGCTAGTCCCATAACCTGTTATAATGAGGTTTGAGCATTATAAAGTTTCCAAAAACGCAGTTTCAGACGATCTTTGGTGACGCGGGGGGGGGGGGGTACAGTAAAGGCGTATGTAAGGGAGGGACTGAGAGGGATCGGGCCCCTCCAAAATCTTGAGGGATTTTTTCAATAGTATTTATAAGGTAGGGGTTTGCTGAAAAAAATATGATTTAAAAAGTCTCTCTTAACATTGCTTTTAAGGGAAAGGCCCAGAAGGTCTTGCTTCCCCCCCCCCCCCCAGCAAAAAAAAAAAAAAATCAGGAAAAGATCAGAAAAAAGATTTTCTTCTAAAGATACTGTATAAAAACTAAAAAAAAAATACCACTTTTCAGCAATCAATAACTGATTTAGAAATCGATAAATACGTTTAAAGCACGTACGTTACATATTCTATTTAGTTTTCAAAAAATAGCATTATCCAAATCGTAATGTTTGGACATACATCCAACTCCCAACTAACTTTTTTTCTAAAATTGTTCAGAAAATAGACAATATGTCCTTACTTTTGTTATTTATGGAAAAATGTTGTGAAAAAAATTATTCAGTTTGAGATTCATGCCCTTAATTTTCTTTGAAACAGTTGGAAATAATTATTTTTGAAGGTATGTTTGCTCAGTTAACGTTTTGAATGTCTAAAATTGTCACTTTTAGGAGAAAGAAACATTTTAAAGGTATTTGAAAAACATTTTAAAATTAATTTATGGCAAGTCCTGTCTCTATACAGAACTATGAATTTACTCTAAAATATTTGAGTGAACACTCAAGCCCCTTGGGGTCATAAACGACCCCAATGCTTCCTTTAATCAATTTATTGTGATTATTAAATGTTACATGCATTATGGAAGTTCATACACTTTTTAATGCTAAAATAATAAAAATAAAAAGACACAATCAAAGTAAAATTTAGTTTATGCATTAAAAATTAAAATTTTAGAGCAAAACTTACAATAACTGTAGGGTATACGCCCAAAATGTCGCGGCCAAAATGTCGCCGGGAAAAAATGTCGCGGGCCAAAATGTCGCTGGTAAAAATGTCGCCGGTCCAAAATGTCGCCGGCCCAAAATGTCGCGGTCCAAAATGTCGCTGGTCAAAATGTCGCCGGTCCAAAATGTCGCGGTCCAAAATGTCGCTGGACAAAATGTCGCCGGTCTCAAATGTCGCGGTCCAAAATGTCGCGGGCAAAAATGTCGAAGGACCAAAATGTCGCGGGCCAAAATGTCGCCGGTCCAAAATGTCGTGCGTCCAAAATGTCGCCGGTCAAAAATGTCGCGTGTCCAAAATGTCGCCGGTCAAAAATGTCGCGCTTCCAAAATGTCGCGGGCCAAAATGTCGCCAGTTCAAATGTCGTCAGACAAAAATGTAGAAGGTCCGATATTGATAGTTAGTATCAAAAATTAAAATATATGAAAAGGCTTTTTTACACCGAATTAGCAAAAAATTGCTAATTGCTGTTGATGAACGTGTGCGTTAGCGATAGTATGGACTAAAATTTTTGAAAATACTAAAAAAAATTTACACTTTCGGCTTGTAACTGTTTCGAGCGCTTTCCAAGAAACAATTAGTTTTCAAACAAGCGTACGTTATTTATTTACAATAGCTTATTTCACCGTAACTCGCTATCTACCAACTTAAAAACGAATAGATTAGCGGCCCAAGCCAAGTTTAATTGATATCGAAAGGAAAATTTGTGTGTTAAAAAAGAAGTTGAAGAACAGTGAAATGAATAAGACAGATGTACAATGTTTGAAACTTGGTTTCTTTTAAAATTTAATTACATGATCGAAAGCAAGTCTATATTATTTAAATAATAGAGGTCTTTTTATTTTCTTCTTCATAAAATGTGTAAAAGAAAGTATTGGATCAGTGAAAAATTGTCAATTTGGAAGAATTTACACTTTCTGACGTGTGCTGAATTCAATTTTATCGTTTATTTTTTTAAGGGAAAATGTGTAAGTGTGTATCTGCGTGACCCATTTTTTGGGGGCGACTCTACCACAAAACTTAGTGCGTGAATTAGAATGAAATTTGGTACATACATGTACCAACCAATATGTGATTCAGTGCTGATTGGTTTTTGCCGCTAGTTCTTCCAACTTTTTACATGCAAGAATGTAATGGAACGTTTTCAGCATAGCGTGATTAATGTCTGAAGGAGATTCAGACGAAACAAAATAAAAATTGGCCCATAGGAAGCCTTCAGAAGATACGCCACATCATCGAGGAAGCAGAGCAATTGAACTTTTTACTTTTCATTATTTGTGAGTGATGTATATCAAGAAGTAATGCAAGTATTCAAACAAAATTTTGTTTGTAGAATGGTCTTAAAGGGAGAGATGCTTATTCATTTCTGGCGTTAATCAGCTCAGACTTGGTTCTGTACCTTCGTTACAATCAGTATTTAAATGTGGAGTTGAATATAATACCATTTTTTCTCTTGACATTTCACCTCCCCTTCCACCACTCAGTTGTTACAAAGAAAGCAAAAATTCCATGAACTAATTTGATTTCAAACGTCCCCGAACAACTCTTAAAGAAAATGTTCTATAAGAAAATTGCCGGCTACGCGGTGATTAAACGGCATTCCGTTTTTGCAAAAAAAAAAAAAAAAAGCCTTTACAGCAAATTTAATTGCTTAATTTCTTTGTGTGAAAAAGAAAAGAAATAATCCTAAATATAGTTTAAAAAAACTAAAAAATACGCTTTTAGAGTAAATCAAATTCAAAAGAAGGTTTTGAAAACTGTTGAATATCCGCTAAGTTTACATGCACTTATAATATGCATTTTGTGGAAGATCGATGCCGAACTCAGAACTAATGTCAAATGCACTTATTATACATCAACGTGCAATATAGTTTAGCCTTTAGTAATAATAATGGTATTAAACATATTACTTTTATACGTTTGTAAAGAACGTGAATTTTATTTTTGACTCAGAGTTACATACATACAAACGAACAAACAAAAAAACCTACATGTGAAACTAGTAAAAGCGTATTAACAAGAAGTTCTGTCAAGAACTAAACGAGCCTACTTTCCCGTACATCGACATCGGCATTCTAGCATCTGATCAATATTCTCTTGATTATCTGAAACTGAAAATTATGTCAAACATACCTTTATAGCACTTAAAGCTGATTTCTAAAAGCAAAATATACCCCTCTCATCAGATGAAATAGACACGTAAAAAGTAAATAAACGAGTCAATAAAGTTTTGTGCACCTTTTAAAGAATGTAACTTTTTT
>JAXGGA010009210.1:0-52539 GCA_038373865.1 Uloborus plumipes | reverse complement strand
AGAGCAAATAATCTCAATGTCAAACTGGCAAATCGTAAGCAAAATTTGCCGAGAAAGGAAATTTTTGGAAATTCCCAGTGACCTCCCATCGACGAGCTCCAACCAGTTTTGTTGAATTGAATCAGTCCGCTTTATTGAATCAGTCGTTTCATTCAATCAAAGCTGTTCAGAACTAAAGTGATTCATATAGGCGGTGGTCATAGTATTTAAAAAAAAAAAAAAAAAGAATGCTTTGTTTCACATTGTGTTTCTGTATTGTTTCACGATAATGTCTCGTGTGGAGTGGAGTAGCTGTGGAGTGGCTCTTGCCACGGGCGTCATTTTGACCGAGTTAAATAGGAAAAAAAGGTACGAGTTTTTTTAGCAGAAAAATATTGAAGAATAAAAACTCGGAGCCTTTGGTGACCTCTCTTCAGGGCTCGCCTGATTCTATGAAAAGTTAAAGTAGCAAGATGTAGTTAAGTATATAATGTTTTAGTAGAGAATGAGTGATTTTAAAAATATCTTTGGAAAAACCCAAAAAAGCCAATGTTTTCATCCAAAACCAGAAAAAACTCGGATATTTGACCAAACCCTAGACTTTTTTTTTTTTTAAAAACACCCCGGGTTTTTTCAAACCCTGGTTTTTAGCCTACTTTCCCGTTAAAAATAAAAGAAAAACGAAAAAAGTATTAAAAGTAGCTTAATGCATCTAAAAAATATCGCCAAGTCCAAAAAATATCGCCAAGTTAAAAAAATAAAAAGGTAAAATGAATATCGAAAAATTAAAAATTTGAAAGTAGGGTATTGAGATGGGGAATTTGTGTGTCGGTCGGACGGTCTGTCGGTCGGTCTGTCCCCCCCCTAATAACTTTTGAATGAACATTCCGATTTGGACAAACTTTTTTTTGTTGGAAAGATCTCGGCGAGTACAGCTCATTCCCATATTTGATTTTTCGATTTGAACAATTTTTGGTTCAACTTTGAACCGTTCAAACAACCTGTCCCGCGATGCTAACTTTTGAATGAACAGTCCGATTTGAACAAACTTTTTTTTGTTCGAAAGATCTTTTCAAGGATACTTCATTACCGTATCTACATTTCCGATTTGAACAATTTTTCGTTCAACGTTGAACCGTTCAAACAAGCTGTCACCCCTAATAACTTTTGAATGAACAGTCCGATTTAAACAAACTTTTTTTTGTTCGAAACGACACGGCAAGGATACTTTATTACCGTATTTAAATTTTCAATTTGACAATTTTTGGTTCAACATTGAACCGTTGAAGCAACCTTTCTCCACCTAATAACTTTTGAGTGAACCGTCCGAATGGAATAAACTTTTTTTTGTTCGAAAAATCTCGGCGAGTACAGCTCATTCCCATATTTGATTTTTCGATTTGAACAATTTTTGGTTCAACTTTGAACCGTTCAAACAACCTGTCTCGCGATGCGAACTTTTGAATGAACCGTCCGAATTGAATAAACGTTTTCTTTGTTCGAAAGATCTTATCAAGAATACTTCATTCCCGTTTTTGAATTTTCGATTTGAACAATTTTTCGTTCAACATTGAACCGTTCAAACAAGCTCTCACCCCTAATAACTTTTGAGTGAACAGTCCGATTTAAATAAACTTTTTTTTTTTGTTCGAAGGATCTCCGCAAGGATACTTCATTACCGTATTTAAATTTTCCATTTGAGCATTTTTTCGTTCAACATTGAACCGTTCAAGCAACCTCTCCCCACCTAATAACTTTTGAGTGAACCGTCCGAATGGAATAAACTTTTTTTTTGTTTGAAAGATCTCGGAGAGGCTCATTTCTATATTTCGACTTTTGATTTGAACCATTTTTCGTTCAATATTGAACCGTTCAGAAAAAAAAAATTAACATTAGCGTCTACAGGGAATTTAAGTTGAATCCTGAACTTAAAGTCGGATTTCCTTCAAACTAATTTTGTAAGAAAATGGTTTTGATAAATAATGTTTGTAAAGTACTTTTCTGAGTAATCTTCTGTGAGGACTCTGATTCCGACTCCGCAAACATGGCGAAAATGCAGGCTCAGAAAAAAAAATGACTGACTGTGCAGACGATTTTTTGTTTATTTATTCATTTGTTTTATTTTATTTATAATTATTATTATTATTATTTTCTTTTTTTTTCTGGCAGACGATTTTTTTTTGTAACAAAACTTTTTCATTCACGAGAACATTTTATTCTTTATTTATATTTAACATCTGGCAACGGATTAAAAGTGAAATTCGAGACATTTTATTAACGGACAAGTTTTTTTTTTCTTTTCTTTTTCTTTCTTTGATAAAATGTGTTTTGTTGCTCTTTGTACTTTTATTTATTTATTTATTTATTTTATTATTATTATTATTATTATTATTTTTTTTTGAAAGCGATGGAGGATTTTTTCTACGGAGGAACTGTAACAGTTTCTCTTTAAAAGGTGCGACAAAACTTTATTTATTCGTTAATTACTTTTTACGTGTCTTTTTCATCTGATGAGAGGGGTATATTTTGCTTTTCGAAATCAGCTCTAAGTGCTAAAAAGGTATGTTTGACATAATTTTTAGTCTCAGATAATCAAGAGAATGGTGATCAGATGCGAGAATGCCGATGTCGATGTACGGGAAAGTAGGCTCGTTTAGTTCTTGACAGAACTTCTTGTGAAACCCTGTATTTGAAATTAAAGCTGTCATGAAAAAAAAATGCTTAGTAACGAATTGCAATTATTATTGGTTTTATTGATTTTATGTGAAATGATGGGGTGATGCAGAAACGTCCCGAACTAAAGTTGTTAGGAAGGGGAAACTCTGAATCTTCCGAAAGAAATTTCAATTTTACCAGACATTAAAATACGAGCAGCTTTACGCAACGTCTAATGACATATAAGAAGGAACACATAAGGCATTATTAAAAACATTTAAAAAAAAAAAAAAGAAAATCAAAGTTGCAATATTGTCTATCTTTTTCGCATCATTCAACAAAATTTTCTGCGTAAGCGATTATTTTGGGAGGCCACGAGGACCTCCTGTGACCTCCCATTAACGTGACCCTGAGGTGGCGCGATTTCTTAAGTTTGCCATGGGCGCTGAACCCCCTAGCTACGCTACTGCTCGTGTGAAACACAGTTTTCGTGTATTTTAAATTCTTTTAAGGTTTAAGGTTATATTTCTATGTTGTTGACATTCGAACTAGTGCTTTAACCCTCGTGGGTCCCTCCCATTTCAGTTACACTCAAGACCCTTGGGGTCATAAACGACCCCAATGCTTCCTTTAATTAATTAATTCATTATAATTATTGAATGTTACATGCATTATTTAAGTTCACACACTTTTTAATGCTAAAAAAACAAAAAATAAAAAGATACAATTAAAGTAAAATATAGTTTATGAATTAAAATTATAATTTTAGAGCAAAACTTACAATAACTGTAAATTTATTTACATCTGTTACAGACCTGAAAAAACATGATTTTTACAAGTGAATTTCAAACACTTATGACATTTTTCAATGCATTTTCTGTCCAGTTCTCTTGGACAAAAGTTGCAACGTCCTCTTTTTTTGGCCTTCTGGGGAAGTGACCCCAAGGGTCTTGTGTGCAAAAAATGCAATTCGAGAAAAATAAAACACAATAATAGCATTATTTTGAATAGAAAACTAGAAGAATAAAAGCCATAAAATGCCATTAAAAACAAATGGTTGATTAACAAAATATATTAAACAGAAATTGCGTTGGGGTCACATATGACCCCAAGGAACCCACGAGGGTTAAATGCACACCGTGTTTTGTTTTAGTGCTATGTCGAAGTTACCTGAAAATCAGGAAAATGTGCTACAATTTTGTGCCGTCTGTTTTTATAAAAAAAAAAACTATGTCAATAATTTTCCTTATTTCCTATCAATACTCATATATCGCACCCTTACTACAAAAGTGCCACAACTCAAAAATTTACGTTTTCCAGGAATTGCAAAAAACTGTTCCCGGGCTGACTCGGCCCTCTTAGTATTTTTGAATTTGTCAATGTGAAGACCGATACATCTCAAACTATGATCGTTACTCTACGACGGCTGAACGACAACTCAAGATGTGGCATTTCAGTGGAAGGGGTCCTATGCATCTTGATAACAACAAAACGCAATAACTGCCCTTTGGCGGCTGATTTTTCAATGCAACTTCTGGCTCTTTTGAAGATTGGTAGAGACGTGTAAACTATGTCTGTTGACGGTCATAACTCAAAAATTACAATTTTTGAGTTGTGGCACTTTTGTAGCTAGGGTGCGATATGGTTTTACAATTTTGAGGACTTTTATCAGGGACGTCATTTCAAGTTTTTCCAGGGGGGGGGGGTTGCAAAGGGTCCAAGTGCAATGCGGTTCCACCGGAATACATCAAAAACCACGCCCACTTATATGTAAATACATTGATTTCTCAAAGTCGGGGGGGGGGGGGGCAATTGACCCCCCTGCCCCCCCCCCTAAATGACGGGCCTGACATTTATTTGACCTTTTTGAAACGTAAGGACAAGGAGAGTTAGGACGAAGAGAGTGCAACCATATCGAAAAACTAAACAATACTAAATTAAGAGATCCTTGACCCACATCGAAAAATTGAGAATAATTTATTTCTTGCTAATTACGGTTCATTTGAAGACATGTTATTTTTGCTATGGATCTACAAAGAATTCTTCTCAGCTTTCGACTGGCATCTTTCTGGTTTGAACTCAATGTTTAAAGAAAAAAAAAGTACCTTTAAAATAGGTCTGTAATTTTTAAAAAATTTCAAAAGTTAAATTTGAATATTGATGGATTTGTTGCTGAAATCTTTGTTGTGAACCGTTAAAATTTTGAAATTTCATCATTTTTGTTAAAAGTTCAAATAAAAGTATTGATTGTTAAAGTGGATTTTTTATCCTGCCAAAAACTTGATAAAAAATCAAAATAAATAAATACAGTGAACTCTCACTTATGCACCGGCCCAAGGGACCAACAGAAAAAGGCGCATTAGTGAGAGAGACGTATAAGTGAACAAGCCTATTTAAAGGACTAGAGCGCAATGTAGGTTCCAATGAGAGAATGAATGAGAATGTTTTTATAGACAAGGGACATATGGCAATTACTGTAATGTAACTACAATGATAAAGTGAAAACAAAAATTGTAGCATACCTAATTACAAACTGTTCCCTTTAAAACGATGCATAATAAATAATGGTCCCTCCCCTCACTCTAGTTCATGTGGAAAAAATGACTTCCGTGAGCAATAAAGGCGAAAGATTAAAGAGGAAAGTGAAGAAAAATGCTTATTTTTTAAAGAAAATAAATTAAATTTTTTACATTTTAGTCAAAATTCGGCGCATAAGTGAAATATTTATCTTTAGAGCGACGAATGATATTATTTTGCTATGGAATGTGATGGGACCATTCAAAATCGTCGTATAAGTGGAAAGGGGCGTATAAGTGAGAGTTCATTGTACAAAATTTCTATTTGTAAAAAAAAAATTCAATAATGAAGATATGAGTGCAACAGTATTCTGCCGTGCTAAGGGCAAAAGTGGTGTCTGCAGTCGAGCTCAAACTGAGAACTCTTTAAAGTTTTGCGCCGCCATGTATTTGATTCAGATGACACTTTTTCAGAATTTTTTAAAAAATATTACCCGCTCTCAACTGACCATATAATTTTGTATTTAGCCACCTGGTGGCAATAAGTCAGTTTTGTTTAAAAGTGCCGATGCGACTTTGGTGCTTAGCACGGCAGTATTATGACCGGACCAGGTGAAAAAGTACTTTTAGAGAGACAAAGGTGATGGTATTAAGTTTACACACTTATGTTTACTACTTTGTACTCCCCCCACCCAAAAAAAAAACCTCACTCCTACCCTAGCTATCGGGGTTTTATTTTTCAGCCATGGTATTACATTTCTGAGATGCTGGGTAAAATTCCCATCCCGTTATCTACTAATATGAAAGATATGTTTAAAATCATTAAAAAATGGCACACATTTAACGTATTAGCCGATATTTTGAAGGATAATTGAATTTTACCCCTTATTGTTTCGTGTGGTAGAACTGTTGATAAGAATTTCTACGCAAGAAAGTTATGAGATCAGAAACAAGAGATAAATAGGAAGGGCACTTATGAAATTAGAAACATAAGAGTACAGTGACATCAACTGTACCGAGTACAGTTTAATGATGCAGATCTGATTACAGATGTATCGGATTACAGAGAATCTGATTACGAATGTTTCAGATTGTAGATGAATCTGTATATGAAACAAAAAAAAAGGGGGGGGGGGAGATAGCATGGGTTGGTGAACTGATAATTTTTTGATTTTAATCCCGCATGTTCCTGCAATCAGTTTTTTGTTCTACTCGTTAAATTTCATTTTAGTGTCAATATTTTTGGTGTGCGAGTCGGGCGGATTTTAGGGAAGAGGAGTTGGGGTCGAAAGTCTTAAAATTTTAGGAGTCAAAGCTAGAGCCATTTATTACCCTTCGACTCCGCAGTCCTGGTTTAAAAGTAGCTACAAAGAACCGGCTTTTTGGTTAATGCAACGGGCTTCTTACAAGAGTTACTCTGTGTCGTAGCCTGAAAACAATATAAAAAAAACTTGGTGGGGGCATACACTGTTAAAACTAATGGTTGCAATTGGCACCTTTCCAGGGTGAAACGCTTGTAACATCAGCGGCACCCAGTAGGGTGCCGAGATTTCACCGTTGGCTTGGGTGAAAAACCGGCACCCTCAATTTAACAAGCAGCGCGGGTGAAAGATGGAACCGTATAGGATAGCATAATGGCACCCACACTGTTCACTATTGCAGATCCCCCCTGTGCTGTGTGCGTTTTTGTTTTTCAATTGTGTTTACTTTTATTTATTATTTTTATTCACGAAGTCTTGGTGCATTTTCACCTTTTATTCCGATTTGAAAATGATCGAAACTTGTAATTAAAGGCATTTTCTCACAGTTCAGACTTTCCAACATATTTTAAAGAATTTATGACTTGGATTCAACTCAGTAGTTATTAGAGGGAAGGTATTTTTTGGACCCCTTTCAAAAACAAAAACATTCAGTTGTATTTTCGATCAATAAAAAATTGAATCGTTTCATTAAATTCTAAAATTTTAATCAAGAGTAACATATTGATACGTATGAAGAGTTCGACATTTGAATATCTTTATGGAATAAAAGATAGGGGTACTTGGCGAAATACATTTTAACAATCTATTCATTTCAAAGATGGAACAAAACAAAGTAAGCTCTAGCAATAACGAACTCAGTATTCGCTATCAATAACGCCAACGAAAGATATTAGCGAAAGCACGAAATGCAAATACATAAACGCATAATAAAAACAAATAAGAAAGAAAGAGTCGGGTAGAAAGTGTTTTTTTTTTCTTTCCTTCGCGTTCTGCTGCTTCCTGGCTGTGTCTACGCAGCTAAAGAGAATCGCTACACACCAGAGATAATTTTCCGTTGGAACACTTTGAATTGCTTTTACATAAGTTGGAAAATCTTAGAACTATGATTAAATGCATGTACTTACATGAAAATTCGAAGATTAAACTGAAGAAATAATCCATTTTTGTAATAAACTCGAGGTGAAATCCAAGACTGTGAAAACACTGTATCGAGAATTCTGTCGTGTCGACGTAAACAAGATGTCCGCCATTCAAATGGTTGATGATGATGATGAGACCTCGGAGTCGCAATACGCAGGCGCCGCGATTAAAGGTGCCGTTTGGTACTGAGAGATGCCTCACTGAGCATGCGCAAGCCTAAAGGGTGCCGATGGCGCTCCAGAATTAGCATAATGCACCTTCTGAGAGGCCTTTTGGCACGGCAAGAGCATTTCAAATTCGCTATGGCACCCCATGGCACCTTGCTTTCACTTCAGCTTTCTTATTGGCACCCCTGCGTCACCCGTAGTTTTAACAGTGTATGGTCAGTTTTAGTTCTTGTCTGGGATCAAAGAAAAAACTTTTAGGAGTTTTGGAGAGGGATGGATCCTCAAATGCCCCCCCCCCCCCCCCCACTAAGTCAAAATGAGCAACATAGGTGCCATTTTTAATGAATCAAGTAAATATATATATACACAAAGAAATGTCGAATAGAAATTCTCCCCATCGACAATAATATATTTTAAATTTTTAAAAACAAAATTGATGGCATTTTCAGGGCCGTCATTTCAACTTTTTCCAGGGGGGGGGGGGCAAAGGGTCCAAACACAATGCAATTTCATCGGAAAACATCAAAACCCACGCCCACTTTTATGTAAATACATTGATTTCTCAAAGCCAGGGGGATGGCAATTGCCCCCCCCCCCTGACCCCCCTAAATGACCTGCCTGGGCATTTTAAAATGACTTCTGCGAATTTGATATTTTGATCAGTCATTTATCCAGGTCACGATTAGTCGGAGGAAAAAAGTTTCAATCCAATCCAAAATTTTAGGTGTCAAATTTAGCGCATCGAGTTGGACATCTAGGCGTCAAATCAGAATTTTTGATGGCAAAATGTGACTATCGATCACTCATTTCTAACACTCAACCTAATGCTACTCTAAAAATGATTTAGCTTAGATTATTTAACTTCAAGTCCATGAAAAGCGGGCTAACTCTAAATTCGGCTCAATGCAATAACACTTTGATTCATGGTAAAGTTTACTCAACAAGACGAAATTCTTCCAACTTCGAGCCAAGTACCCTAAAAAAGATCGCTCTTTTTTTCTCTCCAAAGTAAACTTTTCTTTTGTTGACGCTTTCCTCTTACTCTAACAATGAAACCTTGGCATAGAAACAAGCTAACCTCGGTGACGGTGTAAACAAACTCCTCCGTTTAATTAGAGTTCAAATTCTGTGCAACTTCAGTTCTGTTGATGCCAGATGCCTGTCATGCAGGTCCTTAATGTTTTCGAATGGACTTAGTATTAGCATTACATGATTGTAAAGAAATTTTGACACGTAAGTTGAATCTCATTTTTTTACACGTTAAGATTCAATTTTTTAAGCGGTACTAATAAATCTGCAAAAGACCTTTCGGACATCAACTAATGAATGAATGAATGAAGATATTCACCATTTGTGGTCTTTCAATGTAACATATAATGGTAAAACGTATCATTTTGTGCTGTTGTTGATATTGTGGCGTGTTCGTAATTTCAGTTAATAAATTGATGCGCAAACTGTAACTTGTTGTTAATTAAATCGATTTTTATTAATTCCAATCTTAACTAAAATAACTTATATATAGGAGCATATGTACAATCGTGGCGGAAAAATGTTCAGTATCAAAAAGTTCTGTTGCCTCAAACAAAGGACTTCGTTGGTTGATAAAACATTCGGCCCCAGCCCTGGGAGCCTCTGGAACAAAGTTCCTAATTTTCGTACGCACTCGGTACGCCTGTACCGAGCCCAGCAAATATCACCACCTTCTACGACGGATTCTCGAACTCGTCTCCCCGAAGTTGAGCGGGGCGCTCTCCTCGAAATTTTGCAAGGGGCGTGTTCCTGCAAACTTTATTCTTTTTTTTTTTTTTTTTTAATTGGATCGTCCAGTGTCACGACGGTCGACGCAAAAATTAGACACCCGTAGATTGGCTGGACACAAGTCTCCATCAAGTCTGTTCGTCCCACAAGCGATCGGCACTTGAAACGAAACACAAGTCTTTTCGGCGCACCGCACCACAGACCGACAGGGTCCTAGGATGTCCCCAAACGGTTTAGAGCTCACAGTTCGGTGTCTGATGCCAATCACATGCGAAGGTCATCCGTACTGACCGGAGAACAGGACTCGCTACAATACGTTTCATCAAATGACTGGAACCAAATTGAGTTATAATCCGCTTAAATATGTATTTTTGACAATTATTTTAAGCATTTAGAACCCTTAGTCTTAGCTACATTGGCAACCCTAGTTTGGTAATACATATATAAATGTATGGACATTTCTGCCATGACCTCCTTCTCCTCCTTTCCCCAGCAAGAAATTTTGACATTTTGACCGATCCCATCTAACTAAAGATTTCAATTCCATATAAATTTAAACTAACACGTATGACGGAAATGACGAAAAGTAACTCTTAACTCAATACTAAAACCCATCACTATGTCCGTTTGATTCAACATAAGTCACACAATAACAATAAAAGTTTTTATTTCAACAGAGTGTTCAATTTACTAGCCCCAAGAACATTCAATTGACTTGTAATAATATTTTTGAAATTGATTGCCGAATCTGTTTTTCTGTAACTGCAGAAAAACTTTACAAATGGAAGCAATACTCATTCCCACTGCAATTGGATTCAATCGCTCAGCAGCAGAATTAAGATTGTAAATCGTAATTTGGAACTTTCATACTGATATGTGATTATTTCGTAACATTGCCAATCACAAAACTTTCAACAATGTCAGTCAAATCAGATAGACTTTGTAGTTTTGAATAATTTACTGGCACATGCTTCTGAAATTATGCAAAAGCTTCTGAAAAGATCTTTTACCTATAAGTCATCGGGATATAAAGAGAATGTATAGACAAGGATAAAATTTCGGATATTGTCAGCAGATAGATATGCATGATTATAAATTTATAGAGCAGTGATAAAGCAAAAAACATTTCGTTGGTAATTTCCTCCTCTTTTAGCTCCTTTTCTTTGTATTGAAAAGATGATTCTTTTAACTCTGAAACAAATATTTAAAATGTAAATTTGTGCCTTACAGTGTCAGATTTTATCGAATGAACAGTCAAACGCCAAGGTTATTATTTTCTCATATGCAATCTTTCGAGTGATCATCAATTAAGCGGCTCCTGTAGCCTTAAAACTAAGCTTCTTGGGGAATTTTTAGAGGACACAGGGTTAAAGGGGGTGCAAGTCAAAAAAAATTTTTCAATCTTACTCAATAGATGGCGCAAAATGCAACTCCTTTGCACTGCCCATCTATGACGTTTGGTGACGACTATGGTGACATCACCATAACGCTTATCTTAGGCTTTAGCCGCAAAACTCGAATGACAACTGACATTGTATGGTCTTGGTATTGATCTTCACGACTATCTATGCTTACGACGACAGAACCGGTTCGTGGAAAATTCTTCGGAGACTTGCTTGGTTCGGTAGGGGAGTGTGGAATGCGTTTCATTGTTTGAAACCCCTCTTCAAGTTTTCTCAGCCCAAAAGAGGAAAAGCAAAACCGCCTGTCGGGCATAGGCGATTTAGATCGCTAATTCTGGGGGTGCAACCACGCTCTGGGGAGCGACGGTACAACTTTGTTTCAAAGTAGAATATTTTTTTTAAAATATACCAATAAATACCCAATTACAGATTGTTCCATCATTCTATAATATGGTACTGAATAATAAATAATTTCAAAAATGTATTTATTTGCATGTAATTATTTATTTATTTTGTTTGAATTTTCGAATGAATAAAAATACTCCAATTCTCAATATTGCTCTTGCATTGGCGATGTGTGGTGATACACGAGGTTTGTTTCAAGTAAATTAACTTGTATTGCAGCTATGAAAGAAAAATAAATTATTTTTCTAACCGCTGTTCTTGATAAATATACTTAGTTTAAATTTTTTTTCAAAATAGAACCAAAAATGTTGGGGGTGCGGTTCACCCCTTGGCACCCTCGTAAATCCGCCTATGCTGTCGGGGGCTTTTACAGAATGATTGCGGGCGGTACACATGCTGTACAATAAGTCTTTTTTTCTTAGAGGACGGGGGTTGAAATTTTCACTCGAACCCTTTGGAGCCGGGGATTTTTTCAAGGTTTCATGCGTCTGGTACGACAGTTTATACCAATGGAAAAGAAATGTGTGGTTCAACTGTCGTACTACCTGGGTCGAAAGAAAAATTTCTATGTGAACAGCCCGGATCTAAAAGGTTGAATAAATATAAATTTTACATGTTTCAGAGATATTTATTTATTTAACTAGTCCCTCCCCCCCCCCCAGGCAAAAAAAAGAGAGCATCTTACGGAAGGATTAGTTACAAAAAAATACTTTCCTGGCATTTTTATCCATAGGAAATAAATTTATCACAACATAATTCAGATTCTTTTTTTCTTTGGAGAATACTGCAAATGTATTAGATTTATAATGTCATTCAAAGTTCTCAATCTAATATAGGTTTCTTGAAATATTGAGAAGCTTCTTTCCCGCATGCCAGTTACGAAAATAGTTGAAAAGTAAATTGAAAAGAAAAAAGAAAATTTGTTAAGTAGAGAAATAATTATTACTGCAATACTAAAGCCACTTTGGAATTAACAGTATTTATACGATATGGAAATGAAGTGTGATGAAAAATATTATATTGTAAAAGGGACGATATCATGATCTAAAGAGCTCCCTCTTTATTGATTAGATAACGATGGCGCAGCTCTCAATCATGACGATATTGCACTTCGGTTCTTTTTGTTCATGTAATGTGCTCCGTGCGGGGCCGATGGGAGGCTAGGACTGCCTAGTCCGTTTCTAGGGGCCCAGCTAGGAGCAGACTAGTGTAAGTCATTGGCGGATTTAGGCTGTGAATTCTGGGGGTGCAACAAACCGGAGTTTCCGTGGGGGGGAGGGGGGTTCAGGACAAACCGAGTCCAAGGGCCCTCCTTTGCAGAGTTTTGAAAATTTACCTTAAAAATGTTGGTTTTCAGCTGATGTGAGAGCAAATTTTATCGCATTGCTTACTGGTATGATGTGCAAGAATTTGAAACAGTTTATGAGATTTTTGATAAAGAATAGTTTTTTTTTACTTTATTAGCCAGAGTTGTTTCAAAGAAAGAGAAATTTTAATGATACACCTGTATATACCCAATTACTCAGGATAAAATCATAATTTAAGAAATGCAATTGTTTGATGTTTGTATAATTTCTTTTCAAATGAATGAAAATACTTTCATTGTCAATACGTAGCACAGTGACATTTCTTTCGCGATTTTAATGTGAGGTGACACACTCGGGTCCAAGGGCGGATATAAAGGCGGATATAAAGATGGGGACGATCGCCCCTCCCTTGAGGATCTCTTCTCCAGCAGTTTTTGAATTTTGAAGTTCAAAAAAGGCAATTTTAGTTGATCTTTGATGACGGAGCTCTGATGTGGAAAGTTTTCGAAATGGAAGACCAACAACATTTGTTAACAAGGATGCGTGGCGAAAAACATGTGTAAGTAAGAAAAAAAAATCAATCGCCCTTCCCTTGTAATATTTCTGGATCCGCCCTTGCTCGGGTCCCACAATAAAGTACATCAGAGAATCTCAAAGTGTTGTCCGTGGACCCCCGGGGGTGTCCTACTGAAACAGTATAAACTGAAGAACGAATATTTCTCGAACTCACGATTTGAACAGATATTTGACACCTAATTGAGTTCCGAATAGATTTTTTGTTTCCATAGCTCAAAATAATAATGTTAAGTATTTACTGCACAGCAGCGCACCCACGGAGCTTTTTTGGGCATTTAATTTTGGAAAGTGTACTTTATCCGTAATGATTGAAAATTACTCCTCTGAAAATACAGCTGTTACAAAAAACTTCCAATAAACTTATCCACCACTAGGGTAACATTTTTCCATTTTTAAAAACAATATTTGTTGCAGTTTTCATTGTTCGATGTTTTATTTTATTAATTTAAGCGTAAGGAAGCACTAGATTGCTGTGTGTCTTTTATCATTTGCAAATTTAAACTCATTTTTTTGATACATATGTAGAGAGAAAAAAAGCATTGAGAAGTAGAAAACAGAATTAGTTTATTCTTCCCTGGAATTTTATAAACCAGCTTGCTATATTTAATGTAAAACTCTGTATAATGAAGCTTCTCAAAAACTAAATTTAACAAAAGAAAAAAAAAAGAATCTATATAAAACTAGGACGGGGAAAACTGTTGAAATTTCTCCGATTTTGCATCTTACTTCACGTATAAGGGTTTTTCTTAAAATTTCTAACCCCTCGCAGGAAAATATCCTGGGCGAGCCACTGAAACTAGACAAGAGACAACTAACATACAGAACAATGAATTAATAAACAACAAGAAGGGAGGAAAAATAAAGCGTAAGAGCATATTAGAAGAAAAAAAAAGTTATCAAATCAAGCTTTTTTTTTTTGGCGCACGTGGGAGAGGGGGGGATCCGTCTTGGAGACCGGGACAGGGAGCTTCTGAACTACATAATATGTTTTATTTTGGGGTTTTCTTTCAAGAAATTTAACTTGCATTGTAGCTAGGAAAAAATATAACGTATTTTCCATACTGTTTCCTGATGAAATATACTTAATTTATTTTTTAAAAATTTAAGCAAAATTGCGGTGCACCCCCTGGCACCCCCGTAAGTCCGCCTATGGTGTAAGTTCTGTGGGATGGCATAGGCGTGTTTTAAGGGGGGCGAACCCTCCCTGGCATAAGCGTGTTTTAATGGGGGGGGGGGGACCCTCGGAACCCTCCCAAAGAGAAAAATAATTTCACTACACCATTCATTGCTTTTTTAATTTATTCATCAAAAAAGTTTAAAAAATTAAATTTAAAATAAAAATTCCTGGGCATGGAAACCTGCAAGTTGGGCCCTATTAATCGTTCATTAAATCTTCTTGGATAGAAAAAAAGTTAATATGCTGTTTTGAAAAGTTCTTCTTTTAATCTCATCATGCCTATATTTCTAAATAATACCGTGCAGTATTATACTAATTTGGCTGAGTTGTATCAGCTTTACAGTAGCTAATTGTCTAAAAAGTTGAAAACAATATTTTACCGATGTATTCGAAGTAAACTAGTATGTAATATGCAATACACCGCCAACTCTGCTATTTCGATCCACGAACTGTAGTTTCGTGCTTATTATGCACTCATCAGCATGGAATACGAAACTAGCCGAGTTGAAGACAAAAATCCTAGGAAGGCCAACTCGGCAGTTTCGTATTCCATGATGATGGGTGCATAATAAGCACGAAACTGCAGTCCATGGATCGAAATAGCCGAGTTGGCGGTGTATTGCATGTTCCTGCCTTAGCCCTTGCTTAGAGGCGGTTACTGACTGTTTTATATCTTGAGCTCTGCCTTAATTTTCGAGTTGTACCCAGGGCTGCGGAGTCGGAGGAAAAATGGTCGACTCCGACTCCGACTCCGGGATTTCAAAACTTTCGACTCCGACTCCGACTCCGACTCTCGACTCCTACTTTTTTTTAATTATTTTTTTACCCAAATATGAAGAGGGAAAAACCCTAAACAAAGGTTGAAATAAGTCCCTTTTAAAAAGTTTCATTTTTATTCATGGCCGTAGCCAGGACTCACTTTAGGGGGAAGGATAGCAAGTTGGGGTATCCCAGTCGGATGTCATGAGAGGTCATTGTGACCTCTCAAAAAGTTCAATTTTCTCAAGAATTCTCGCAGGTAATTTCACCACATTTATCTCAATTCTCGGAGGTCACTGTGACCTCCCAAAAAGTCCATTTTCTCCAGAGCAAAAGACAAGTGCCGCTCTTGTCATTTGACTCCGTACAAAACTAATCCTTTTCTTGTTAAATGACCAGACTTTATTTTAACACATTGCATTTTTGCTGCAAAGACCCGTCATTTGAAGCCCTTTTTAATGATCCTAGATGCTTAGGATTTGGATATTGGACGATGAAAATTTGTATCTGTTAGTTTCAAAGATATGTTTTCACCTCCATAAAATTTCATCCAAATCGGAGCTGGTCGGAGTCGGAGTCGGAGTCGACATGTTTTTCAGCGACTCCGACTCCGACTCCTTTGGTCCAAAATCAGTCCGACTCCGACTCTTCGACTCCGACTCCGCAGCCCTGGTTGTACCGTACCAAGTGCGGTCGCTCGCTGGTGCTCTAATTTCACATTAGCTACCAGTTTTTTTTTCGGCTCTCTTTGCTTTATAGGAAGATTTTTGCCTTCAACTCGGCTAGTTTCGTATTCCATACTGATGAGCACGGAACCCTCCCCCCCCCCCCCCCCAATTCGATCAAGCATTAATCGGTGTTTCTGAATAATTATGTAAAATTTTCACAAACGTGACATACGGTAAAATAGACGAGTCAAAGCTAAAAAAATAAAATTCATTTTTCTTATTTTCTTCTGCCTTAATTATTTGATCTGAAAACTTTTCTGATGTTGCAACTTTGAAAACAAAGGAAGGGAAAAAAAATATTAAAGCTCAAATGCAAAAAATTCGTTTCGAAAATTTTGAAGGGGGCTGCAGCCCTATCAGCCCACCCCCTGAGTACGCCACTGACAAGAACGCTTGTTACTCATGTAGTTGAATCTTCGCTGAGCACTGAACTTCAAAGTTTTGCGCACTGACCATTTTATCATAGCTGTCATCCTTTTTTTATAATAATATCCCTTTCTTGTTATTTTTTAACGCATGAATCTATGATTTGAATAACTTCCTCTATGTCACACGTTCATTCACGCTCTCACCATTCCTCACTTTTGGCTGGCTTTAATTATAAACTAGCTGCCAGGGCAGCTAGATTAGCTTCCTGCGGCATGTTGATGCATAACGTCTCCCCTCTCTAACTTTTACCTCATTCTGAAGTTATATTATTTGATATAATTTAATGTTCATTCGATTTCAAGACATACCACGCACGTGGTCCGGCGTTGCACGGGCACTTCGTGCCCTGAAAGTAGTGAGAAAAAAATTTAAAGAAAGTACTCCCCGCCAAGGCGGCTCGCTTACAGGCGCTTCACGCCTTTACTTTTTTCCTATATGTATAAAAAAAATCATTCGAATTATTGAGATGCTTCACGCCTTCAAGATGGTGAGGAAAGTTTCAGTAAGTTCAGCTCGCTCAAAGGAAAAAAGCAGACATAGATACTCAGTTTTTAATATAAGTAGATGGCTCTTCAACAAATAAATGTTTCAAAATATTACCAGTAGCTAGCGATAAAAATTCTACGTAAGTGGCCCGCTTATGAGTTTCGTGTTTGATTTAGTTAAGCCTTCATTCAAAATTCTCATTATCATTTTTATCACTGTTTCATGGCAACCACGTTTTGCAATGCAAGAATGGATTTCATATTTAATCATTTATTAGGCTTAATCACTTTAAACTTGACTACTTATTAATTGATATCTTTGCTAATTAAAATCGTATAATTATATCAATTGAAACTAATGAAGCCTGAAAAATTACCTATCTATCGGTACCTGGTTCGACTTTCAGGTCATTGGCGTTCAGTAGAAAGAAGCGTGACATAGAAAGATAGAAAGATAGTTAGAAAGATAGTTAGAAAGAAAGATAGTTAGAAAGATACTCAGTTTTTAATATAAGTAGATTGTGTTATTGAATTACATTCCAAAATGTCCAAAGTTTCCACTTTTGAAAATTGTCTATTCTAAAATTATGTATCGCGGGTTGAAAATTGAGGGAGATAGTGACTTGTTCCTCTCTACCCCTTTGAAGAAACAGCTGCTTATCAAAGGAACAATAAGGGAGGAATGTGGTTTGGACTGGGTATTTCCGAGAAAAAAGGTGTAAGCATAGTAGAAGAGGGTGTACGCCGAGAGAGCAACCGCTAAAGTATCACTGGAACAGGTGCAAAAAAATTTAAGAAAACTTGAAACTTCACACATTTTAGGGTCGTTATAACCGATTTTTCAGTGTGTTAGTAAATGTGTTAGTAAAAAATGTTAGCATTTAATTTTTTTAACAGCTGCAGATTATTGGTTAACTAATTGCGTGCCTCCCCCTCCCCCAATTCCTCTTTCCTTGACCCTCCTTTTTTCTTTCTTTTTTTTTAGTTCTTCTGAAAATAAGAAAGAGTTCAAAGTCTGAAAATTAGAAACTGTTCCCCCGAAGTCCTGTTCCCCGCCATAATCATTTTGAAGAATCTCAAATTTCTTTTCGTAGACTTCAAATTCCTAATTTTTTAGGAGAAAAGAGCCACCTAAAAAGTTTGCCTATACTTGCGTCTTTGGAATTTCAATTTCGAAAAATCGCCGATGAGAGTGATCGCTTTTTCTGGTTTTCAAAAGGTGGATCTGGTTCAGTCCTTGTTCTAACGTCAATAATTATCGTCTATAATCGCGTTTTAAAGACTCTTCAATTTCTAAAAATTTTCTTGATAGTAAAAGTTTTTCAGAGATTCCCTTAAAAATATTTTCTAGTTGCGCTACTGGTTTAAATATGTGATAAGAGTTAGATGAATGAACAAGCATTTATAGGTGTTTCTGATTTGTGCTGTGTATATAATGTAATAGTATTATAATTATACTAACATTCAGAAAAACCATGCCCGGACAGATTTCGAATGAAAAATGACGAGTTTACAGAGAATCGCCCATCTGTATATATTTTTGAAAACGTCAAAAAGCATTCAAGAGGAGTAGAAACTTCATACACTTGTGCTTCATACGCACCTTGTAGGTTTGCAAGCAAATGACTATTTTTGGTCCGTTATTTTAATTTCGCCCAATGCATTATGTCAAAATTATGTGCATTGTGGAAAATCCGAATATGGTAATGGCAAAGACGTTTTGTAACATAACTTAGAAATAGCATACAGAAAGAGTTGCCTAAAAATTGAAAAATCAACATCTTTTGTTCAAATAGCTGGCTGTTATTCAGTGTGAACTATATAGAATGATCAATGTTGAGAATAAAATTTGAAAATAAAGATGAAATGAATCATTTTATCAACGGAAATCAACTCTTCATGTTGTTACCATGGTTACGTTTTTATTTCCCTTATTTGTTGCGTTCTTTTTCCCATAATAATTTTTAAAATGTATTTGTTTTGGTAGTAATCCAAACTCCAAGTCTTATTAAAATTAATAAAATGAACTATTTTAATAGTTGTGAAAAAATTGTCTGCTTTTCTTTTTTCAGTTTTTAAGGAAGAAAAGTTCGGTAAATTAAAAAATATTGTATAAAGTGCGGTATTGCAACGTTCTTTCTGAAATATTTCATTTCTAAAAATGTATTATTTTGTTTTTAAAGATAAGAAAGAAAACTTCCTTCTTCTTTTAAACTTTGGTAAGATTTCTGTTGGTTTCTGTAAGCAACAAAATTGTTCTTATTTTCTGTTTTGGCTCTATTTTTATATTATACTTCAAAGGAATTACAATTGGATTTTACTAAAATTGAGTATTCTTTCTGCGAATCAATTTATTACAAAATGATCTTTTAATTTTATACCACGGGCAAATCCGTGCGGGTACCGCTAGTAGGAAAAAAAATCGTATGGAAAATATAGGACAATAGCTTCTTAATTTGCTGTGATGCAAACCAGGGCCGGCCTTAGTAAATACTAACTAATCGTAATAACTAATCGTAGCAAAATACTTTCAAACAGATTAAACATCAGTTAAATATTGCAATTAGCTTTTTATTTTGATATAGTTTTTTTTTAAACATTTACCTAAAGGCAAAAATAATTTGTCGGCGAGGGGCCCCTTGCTCCTACAGCATAAATTGAACTAAACGTAGCACCATACTTTCAAACGGATTAAAAAAAAACAGATAAATATTGCCAATTAGCTTTTTATTTTGGTATAGTTTTTTTATTAACATTTACCTAAAGGCAAACATAATTTGTCGGCGCGGGGCCCCTTGCTCCTACAGCATAAATTGAACTAAACGCAGCTCCATACTTTCAAACAGATTAAACATGAGTTAAATATTGCCAATTAGCTTTTTATTTTGATGTAGTTTTTTTTCTCATATAAAGGCAAAAATAATTTGTCGGCGCGGGGCCCCTTGCTAGAGCGAGGCCCGATTGAGCAAAATCGGTCCAATTGGCCTAAGACCGGCCCTGATGCAAACACCCTTCCAGCAAGGAAGACGAAGAATTTCGCTTGAGATCGAGTCGAGTGCGAGAAATCTTTGGTCTGAGTGTGAACAAAAGAACAAAAGGAGCAAGACGATAGAAGATGACAGGTGCCCATTGCCACCCCCCGCCCCGTCCTGATAAGAGAACGAGGGACCTGCTTGACCGCTTTAAGCTATTCCGGCAAGTAGGATTTCGAGCGAAACTTAGACTGGCTATTTGTCCGACGAGTCTACACGGAAAAATTTTTGATTTCACCATGTTTCCCTCACTGTGCCAAATTCGCCTCTGTTGCGCCATCTGTTGGCATTTGAGTAACTATGAGAATAGTGGACTAAATCAAGTACGTTTCAGAACATGATTTGTTTATGAATCTTCAAAAAAAAAAATATGGATATTTACAAAATATTTTAAGTTGCATTTTGTCAAGAATGTTTTAATGGATCAGGAGAAAAAAAAATCCAATCCCTGCATTAAGCCGATTTTTCGTGTAGCTGTGGGAAAGTCATTTTTCCGTTTTGAAGAAGAGCACTTTTTGACATTTATTTTTCCACAAATATACGTAACTCAGCTCCAATTTATCGCATGCACCATCTTCTATACACATCCATCTGCTATAGAAAAAAATTTAATTGTAATCCGACGATTAGTTTTTTTTTGTAAGTGTGTACGAAAAGTCAGTTTTATCACGATTTTACACTGGAACGGCCTTAAAATGTATGAAGAATTAATTCTTTAGTGACCTTTCTACGAAAACAGATTTCTCATCAATCCGGATTTAGATGTTCCAACTTTTCTTCATTTCCTAAGTCTTAATAGTATGGCTTAGGATAGAATTTGACAACTGCCCTGACGTAACCCTAATCTTGCGCGATTTTGGCTCTCGATTTAAGTTTTCGCCGAATAAAAAAATGTGCATTAATGTGTAGCGTAAACTGAACTTTTTTCTCACTTTTCTTCTTTTTTTGGTATCTTTTAGACACGCACAGCCGAAGACATGGCCGCTACGAACCCTTGTAACCTGAATAAGCAAACTCTGAGCAAATACCTGAGCTTGCCGCAGCCAGATGATATGATACAATGCACCTACGTGTGGATTGATGGAACTGGCGAAAATGTTCGATCCAAGACCAAAACATTAGATTTTGTGCCCAAGAGCCCATCAGGTAAGAATGCAAGTTCTATTTTTTTTTCTTCATTTTTTCGAAGTGTTCTGCGTATCCAAAAAGAAGCTTCATGTCATGTCAAAATAATGAGCAGTTTTTTATCTGGTCTAAAAATAAGGATTCGTTTCTGAGTTCTTTGACCAAGAAAGATGGAAAAAAGTTTCAAGCTCGTTTTAGCATTTATTAGTAAGCACTAAAAAAAGTAAAAGTCTTTCGAGTCGATCGTCACTGCCATTGAATAAACTTAGTCTTTTGCTGTTTGCCGAAAGATAGATGCTACGCTTTTTCAGAATAAAAAAAAAAAGTTTCCCATGAATAAATAACCCGTAGAGCTTTGTATTTAGGCAAAATACGTTTTAAGGATCTACCTGGTAAACTCAAATTTTGTTGTAAAGTGCAGATACCACAGTTCTGTAATCTAGTTTCGGAACGTAGTTTTACGTATTCGTATAAAAGTTGAAGGTCAGCTCATGCAAGCACTCTTGATATACAAAACTCTAGTAACTCGACAACCTCAGTAAGTCGACATGTTTCCAATGGTTGGTCCAATGTTAATTTCAATGGGTGCAAACCTCTCTAATTCGACACACGTTTACACTCTAAGTCGATATCCAATTGCTATTTTGTCCACATGTATTCTACCGATTTTCTTTCTCTTTAACCATTTTTATAGAATACTGCTTATCCCATGAAGCACAAATGGTTGGGGAATGGTTGGCTAAATATTTCTGACGGAAGAAATCGTCGGGGAAAGGTTGGGGGAATCGTTAGCCAACGGGTTGCCCAACCGATTGTACTACTTAGGATGGACAAAGTTAATTCACACTGTTTTCTGGAAAGAGCTCTTTTGAGAACTCAAACAATTACCCGGAAGAGATGTACACTACACTTTGTGCTGTTAGTGCAGTACCAAATCTAGGAAGGGTTTGGAGACATGTACTCAAATCGTCTTTTTCTTGAAGTGTGCCCCGTTGTACTTGAGGACAAGTGCCATCATTCTGGAGGGAATGGGCACTCCTGTCTTCACAACGCATGCTTAAAAAAAAAAAAAAAAATTCAAATTTTTCGTGTATCAAATCGGATCCCTTCTCAAAATTTTTATTCACCCGAACAACAGAGTTAGGGTTCTTCATGACATTCTCGTTCATCACCAAAACGAACCCCTTTAGAAAATTTTAGTAAAATCAAAACGCGTAAACGATTTCACAAAATAGACTTATCAAATCTCAGACCCCTTCAAAATTTCAGTCTATCGAAATGAACACCGCAATTAAATACTATCCAAAAATGTGCTTTTGATTTTAAAGATTTCAGAGACCCATTCTAAACGGGTAAATCAAAGCAAATTAGAAGATACGGGGGTCTCTGGTGAGTGAAATGCTAAATATACTATTAAAATGAAACTTTCCAAAAACTTCCGATCATTAAAATTACCTTTTTTCTGCAATTGTTTTTATTGATGGTGCTTAAATTAAAATGTTTAAGTAATTAGTGGCACAATGATTTCGTCGATGAATGAAACTTTCCCCTCCCATTTAGATTTAGAACATATTATTGGATCAGGGGTGCCCACAGGGGGGGATTATGGCGCAAGTTGCGCCATCAAAATTTTTGGGGGGGATTTTTTTAACTTATTTATTTACTTATTTAAATAATTTATTAATTTATTTTTTCAATTTAAATTATTTATCAACTTTATATTTAATTTTTTTTTCATTTTTTTTTTAAATTTACGTTTTTTTTTTTTTTTTTTTTTTTTTTTTTTTTTTTTGTGCGAAGTTAATATCGAAAAATATTAACTTCTTTTCGAACGATTTGTATCTGAATTGTTGCTGAGTAATTAGAATAAAACTGCTAAGCGGGGGGAAAAAAAGATACGCTATTAATTCAACTTCAGCATTACCACTGACTCCATAACAAATCTCGGCTCAAATGCAAAATAGGAACTTCCAGCCTAAACATTATTTATTGGTGGCGCCTGGAACTCGTTATTTGCGCGAGTGTATTAGCTGCTGTATTTCACCCTAATAGACAAATAACATCAACAAAATGACATTATATATACCGTTTTACAACTACAAAATTATGCAGTTTTTCTGCTCCGAAGTCATTAGCTACGGGTATTCCAACGTTTGATTTTATTATTTTTATTGTTTTATTATTTTTTTTACACTTCAGTTCAGTTTAATCTTAACACTAGATGATAAAGATTTCTCAATGCTTAGTGTCACAGTTTCTGCCTACCGTAATGTTGCCATATTAATGTGAGATGCGCTGTTATCGACTATTTTGTAGCAGTTTGTCGCGTTCATAGTAAATGGCGGTTCAAGTTTTGTGAAATTTTAAAAGAAATCCTTCGAAGATGCCTAGAACTCTTAAAACTTCGTTCAAATATAAATATTTAGAAGTACTTTGCAACACTGTGCACAGACAAGACAAATGGACTGAACATTGTCGCAAAAAACATGCATATAAATTTAGAAATAATATTAATATCAAGTACAAAGTTGTAGCTGTTAAGAAAGGCAGTAGTACTTGGGATAAAGCGACTAGTAACACGGGTGCAGGCTCCATTGTTTCAACGGTGACAATGACAAATTTACAAAATGCACCATCAACTTCACGGTAAGATTTATATTAAACATTCCTTGTAACAGTATTTTAAAACTATCTTACTTTGTTAATTATTTGATTTCAAAAAGGTACACTTTATATATATACTAGCAGTACCCGCACGGCGATACCCGTGCAACAAATGTAAAGGAAGTTAACTAAATAAAGTTTAATTCACTCTAACCCTCTAGAGTAAAATTATTATATTTGATTCAAATGTGCTCCCCAACCTTTTGAATTCCACTAAAAGTCATATTAAAATTTAAATCAATTCGCTAAATAAACGTTTCAATGGAACTTTTGAGATAACTGTAGTGGCAAGATTTTCGAAAACTCTCAACGAACACAGCAATTTTGCCCTTGAAGTTTAACATAATCCACCGATTTAACCGTAATTTCAATGTAAAATTGGTCGCCAAATTTAAATTTATTAACATAGGGAACCGATTGTGTCAGGTAGCTCAGCCTCAACCATTCTTCCATGATTTTAATGTGAACATTAAAAGGCAAGAAATATAATGTCTTTCGCACCATCTCTTTGAAGTGATTACAATCTATAACAGTAACCCTCAAATAAGCAAGATTTCCCAGGCTGGGAGGTTTGGTAAATTTCCAGATTGTTGCCAAACTTTATGACGCCAAATACGAAGAGTAAATTCATAGCGGTGTTACCGAAAATGTCAGAATGGAACTATTAAAAATTTAGGTTTGGCGACATTATATACATGTTTTAAACATGCAATAAAATACTTTTTAGACTGCAAACAACTACTGTTCCTTCACAGAGCGTTTTCTTTTTCTTTAATTTGGAGAAAGAAGTGTTTCACTGGCTGGGAGGTTTGGTAAATATCCCTATTGTTGCCAAACTTTACCACGCCAAATACGAAGAGTAGCTGATAGCCATCGCTAATTTTTTAACAATAATAGTTCCATTCTGACATTTTTGGTAACACCAAATTTTGAGGAATTCAACTGAATAAATTTAAATTCCTTCCGACCCCTCTGAACTAAAATTATTATATCCTTTAGTTCAAATGCGCTCCATCTTTTAAACTCCACTTAAAGTCATGTTAAAATTTAAATCAATTCGCCAAATAAATCAAAAAGACAGAAAATTAAGAAAGAAATAAGAGATATTAAACATTCAAATTGAATAAATTTTCAAGGCTTAAATCTATACGCACAATTTTAACCACAAAGTAACTTCAGGGACAAAAGAGCAGCTGATCAGGAAAATGGACCTAGTGCTTCAGTACTGCGTACATAGTTAAGCCTTGAAAATTGATTAAATTTGATTAATTAATATCTCCTGTCCTAATTAACGGACAGAAACGTGCTAAAACTTTTCTTTTTCAGAAAAAAAAAACCCTTTCCAACGATATATAATGTTTTGAGGTGGGGGGAGGTTTTCCCCCCTCAATTATGGCAGATACACCAAAAATGAGACTAATTAATTAATTTAAAAATAACTAATTCGAAATTAAAAATTTGGGCTTCGAGGTGCATGAGGGCGGGGTACGTTCGAATTTTTGAGCCAAGTTTCAGGTCTGTGGGTGGTGTGGGGGCTTCTGGCCAGCGGTTACAAACGTACAAACAGACAAACGAACACCGTCATCTTTATATATATACTAGCTGACCCGGCGAACTCTGTTCCGCCTTAAAGGCAAGAAATAAGCAAATTTTTGAATTTATTAAGTTTTTTTTTATTAGAAAATACAAAAAAAAATTAAGTACCTACATTAATCATTCATTATTGTTTCTGTATTTACAACCTATTTTACTTCGCTCCAGAAGCTGTCAGAACATGTGCTTTATATCGCTCGGCGACAGAGGCTCAAAAAACACGTAGTTAAAAAGATAATTTTTTCGGACTGTTTATCAACCGACTGCTCAATCCATAAATCCATCCAAACAAACTTTTGTATATATAATAGTAGTAAGAAAAACAACCTCTTTAACTGCAGTCCAGGAGCTATCCCACCAAGCGCTTTCCACCTCTCAGCCGCAGAGGCGTAAAAACTCTTGACAATCGTTTCTGAGAGCTTATCACATATAAATTTCAAGGGAAGTAACACGCTTGTTTATAATTTACTTCACGAAAAAGTCAAACAACACTCAACGCACTGCTAACCTACAACCTGTTTACAGCGCTCCGGACGCTGCCAGAACATGTGCTTTATGTCGCTCAGCCATGAGGTGTTTAAAAAAGGCTTAGTAAAAAGGCTTAGTCAATAAGACATTTTTCCGAATTTTATGTAACTGACACACATAAATTATAGCCTATGTCCGTCTCCTGGCTCTAAGCTACCTACCCACCAATTTTTAGCCATATCGGTGCAGCCGTTCTTGAGTTATAAATAGTGTAACTAACACGACTTTCTTTTATATATATAGATATATATATATATATATATATATAACCACCAAACACCTGGTTTATTAGTATTAATGACGGTTCATAGTTTTAAGTGGCTATATATGAGCATGGCTTGCATCTTAAAAATCCTGAACTGTTTTTATGCATGCGTTGAAATAGGGAATTCATTGGTTCCATGATAGCTATGGCACATGAATATTGGGCTAAAAGTTAAAAGGGAGAAAATGAATTTTTTAGTGTCTGCCTGAGAAGTTAATTTGTTTCTAACGGGACTAAGATTCTTTCATGTTGCACAATTATTTCTTGATGGCTATTACCATTTGAGAGGCACCTGGACTCTTACGAAGTGGAGGGTAGGCCCGTCATTTAGGGGATTCAGAGGGTCAACCCCCCCCCCCCCCTCCCCGGCTTTGGGAAACCAATGTGTTTACCTGCAAGTGGACGGGGTTTTTACTATTTTTTGGCATATTTTACATTGAATACATACCCATTGCCCCCGCTGGAAAAGTTTGAAATGACAGTCCAAGCAAAGAGGCATTATTTTCATTTGCTAAGTGTAAGTAATATCATTGATTTAATTTCTTGTTGCTATTGGGAATTACTAATTATTTTCATAGCTATTTTTATTATATTTATCCCACCCGAATTTATTATCTGATTTTATTAATTTATGCCTCATTATAAACTCCTAAATGAGAAAATTTTCGTGGAAATTTACGACTTCACGCTTTTAGCTGATCAACACATATAAATATTACAATGGTATTTATCTACCTTTTATGCGTCATATTTTTAAACATTTGAATTGTCTTTCAATGTTTGATTTTACTATCAAAGCTCGAGTTGAAATTATTGTTTTATTTATATGACACTCATTAATCTATGAAAATGTTTGTTTGTACTATAATAGTTATTTTCATTTGCATAGCACAAGCAAGTTTATTTAGTTAATGTATTGCTGTTTATTGTAAATATTTTTAACTAATCTTATCCCTTCAGATTCAGTTTATTTCACCCTGCCCTATTTAAACAAATAGTGCGTAAAAATCTTGTGATTAGAAGTATTGCATTCAGTTGAAACCTTCAGTGTCTATTTTTAAGTCATAATAAAATGATAACTTTCAGTGGCGTAGCGCAGAATTTTTTAAATTAAGTAATAATAATTGTAATAAAAAATAAATAAAAAAATAAATAATATTTAAACAATTAATAGAGAGCGCTAAAAATAAAAAATAAATAAGTAAAAGAGGGTTGGCAAAATTTTTGGGGGGGAATTTGCGCCATTGAGCTTGGGGGGGATGGGCACCCCTGTATTGGATCTACAACCTTTTCATTTAGTCATCTGATTTATTCCGATAATAAATGGTTTACGCAACTGTTCCACGGATTGATTCATGTAGTTTCGGAATTTCCGATGAGATTACAAGTCAGGGAAAAGCCATCTACTTGCGAAATTCCCACATAAATCGGGATTACAGATACATCTCTAGTATTTTATGCAGTGCTTGCTTAATTCAATAAAAATACATTCTAGTGTGGGACATATTTTCTTTGGGTATTATTCTTACAAATTCTTAAATTTCGTTTCTTTAAAATTTTAGAGATGCTTTGATCTTCAGCTAAATAGATTTTATTTTAATTTTACCAGTCCTCAAGCTTTCGTTTCAATGCTGTTGCATTCTCGCAAGTTGAGGTAAAGATTTAAAATGTGGAATTGCAAATACTGTCTACATTTTTTATGTAACAGTTGGGAAGCCTTGCTGAGAAAATGTTCTTGTTCTTAGTGAGGCCCTTTTAAGAGTATCACATTCTTAATTCAGGGAAAGGATTGAAAAGGAAAGAATATTTGGGCAAATTATATTTTGTTGGTGGTATTAGCCCTAAAATTCTTTAATTTTGAATCCTTTAGTGAACCCCGTGCTGGAGCCCATGTTATGGGCGATTCTCTGTAAGCTCGGCATTTTCCGTGCAGAATCTGTCCGGGCATACTTTTTTGAAATTTTCGTAAAATACTATTGCATAGGCGGATTTAGGCTGCGAATTCTGGGAGTGCAACAAACCGCCCTCCCCCCCGAATTCCCGGGACTACAAAACAAAAATTTTAGTTATCAAATCAAGCTTTTTTTGGCACACGGGTGGGGGGGGGGGGACTAAAGTTAATAATTTTCAGGAGAGGGTCCGTGGATGTCTGGACTTTGAGAGCCTCTGAACTACATAATATGTTGTATTTTTGAGGGTTTTTTCAAGTGAATTCAGTTGAATTATAGCTGTGTGGAAAAATATAACTTATTTTCCAAACTGATTCCAGATAAAATACGCTTAATTATTTTTTTTTTCAAAATTTAAGCAAAATGTTGGGGGTGCGGGGCACCCCCTGGCACCCCCGTAAGTCCGCCTATGTACTATTGCTTAGGAAATGAATGGTTTTGAAGTACTTTGATTCGAAAGAGGTTCAATTGAATTTTGTGTTTTTCCTGATAAATCATGACATCCTCTGCCTAGTAGAGCTAGGGGCCGTGGTGGCCCGATCAGTAAGGCACCGGACTCGTGTCCGGAGGGACACAGGTTCGATCCCAGCCGATCAAAGATCCACCGTCTTGATTGATGGTGGCTAGGAGGCGTTAAAAATGTCGTGGTCACAAAGTCCTTCAAGTGAAACGATACCTCTGGGGGTGCTGGGCCTAGGGTTTGCTCGACCCTAGGTTCTAGTTCAAAATTAAGAACAGGCGCTCTTCAGGGCCCTATCCCGGTTAAACCACGAAGCTGTGGTAGGTACGGGGGACCCTGGAGTGTGAAATGAAATGAAATGAATGAAATGCCTAGTAGAACTAGGCAGGGGACTGTATTTTTACTTTGTTGGGTAATGTCTGCAAAATCATTTGAACATTATTTGTTACGAAACGACCCATACATGTCGACACAAATCATGGAAATAATAATCTCTAATAATTAAACTAATTAACATTAATAAAATCACTTACCAGAGGACTGTTTTTGCAACGAACAAGATGCATACTTTCATCACAAATGTGGCTCTGAAACTAAACAAAGTGGCGTTTACACCGTTTTTAGCAATTTCGGCAAATTCACACTGATTACGTGAAACCTTATGCCAAAAACATTTGCAAGAGTAATAAATTTTTTCTATTGTAGCTTTAAATTTGTGGCAGGAAAAAACTCCAGACAGAACTTGCATGACAATATTAAGCTTTAGAAATACGTAATTAGACCCCATTTCATAAGAAAAATATAGTTGCATTGTTCTAATAGGTTTTTTGAAATATTACCTTTAAGTGTTAGACTAAACGATTAGGACAGCCAGGGTACTACGACTTAGATAATTTCTAGATAAAAAAAATAAATTGTTATCGCTCCAAATACAATTGGCCTGCAAAGTATTAATGCTTTACTTGAATTAAGAAAGATAATTACTTCATTCAAATTTATTATTTTAAAAATACTCTGTCCGGACAGCCAATTAAGAGTTTACAGAGAAACGTCCTTATACGTGCATCCAAATATCCTTTATTTAAAAATTTAAATCAATATTTGCAAAAAGTTAATAAGTTGAAAAAAAATAATCGAACGAGGAAATCCGAAGATGGGATATAAATTTTTTTTTAGGGAAGGGGGGTGAATGGTGGTTCATGTCCTGGTCCAAAGTTCAGCATAATCAATCCCTGTCCGTTAGAGTAAAAAGGTTGGCAAATGCTGTTCCAAAAGTTACGCGGGAAAATGTTCAACTGTTATATTCTTAGACGCTCCAGTTTTCATTATTTTTCTTTGCTTCTAGTTTTTTTTGCTCTTTAGTTGGAAAACCTTACATATTTCTCTTTGAAACATTTCCAAACAAGTTTCAATTTTGCTCCATTCCACGAACGAGTTGAAAAGAATGCTAAATTCTTTTTCATCTACAACCGTTGAGAATTTCGCAACTACTGCTGCAACGTGGTGGGGAGTGTCAAACGATAAAATCAGTTAAGATAAAACCCCTCAATCTGTATCCTGAGATATTCTTTATCTGTGGTTTAAGATACACTAAAATAATCTGGGTCAGTAATGCAAACACTTTCAGGCGAATTTCGAATGCTTTCAGGGCGATGCTGGATAATCACTCATTAGCAAACCCTTTCCTGTAAATGGTGATGATTAATTTATCAGGCGTAATCGATCCCCATGTGGAAAGAATTACTGATAACGAAACTATTACTCATTTCCCCAGAAGTGAAAAGGTTCAAGACTTCATAAATCAGTGATAAAAAATTGAGAAAAATCATTGTCTGTATGCAGTGGAACCTCGGTAACTCCCCATGGGACCACGAAAATATGCCGAGTTAGCGGGTGTCAACTTACTGATGTTTCATAATTTCATTTATTGTAGTCTCTTCTGTATTAATTATTTTCTAGTGTATATCATCAACGTTACAGAAATTAATTTCAGTATATGATTCTTCCCTTTTTTTTTACTCGAAAACAAAATATTGAACAAATCCAATATGCATTCGCTCTTTCTGAGTGTTGGCTTTATCGAAAAGAAACGCTTTCCGAAAAAAAAAGATTTAAAAATGCTTTATAAAGGAGTGAATTACACAATCACTCTTTCTGACTAGCGGAACTGAAAGACACTCCGTCATAACCGCTCCGCAAAAGGAGTGAAATTAGCTCCTATAAGAGAAGTGAGTTTTCAAATCTGGAAAGGAGTGAAAATTAACTCAGTCTGAGTGAAAATCAGGGATTTTTTAAGAGTATTTTTTGAGAAAGAGCTCTTTTTGAGAACTCAAGCTAGTACTCAGAAGAGAGCTACCACATTTTGTGCTGTTGATGCAGTCCAAGGGCGGATGCAAGGAAGGGGCGATGAGGGCGATCGCCCTCATCGCCCCTTCCTTGCATCCGACCCCCTCATCGGGGGGAGTCTTAGCAGGGGAGTCTTAGTCACTCCCCCCTCATCGGGGGGAGTCTTAAGGGACTCTTCTCCAGGGGGGGAGAGAGTCCCTTAAGAATAAAAGTAATTGGAAAAATCTTGCTTCATGAGGCAAAAGTGGGACTGTCCCACAAAAGAGGGATGGCTAGCAGTGGTGCACACAGAATTGTTTTCTGGGAGGAGCTAAGAAAAATCTTCGAATTTGAAGTTCTTGAATTAAAAAAAAACAAAAAACTGAAGGGTTAAGTTATTTTTTGGCAAAATTAAGAAGGGGGGATTGGGGCTATCTCAGCAAATTTCCAAAAGTCAAAGTTGAAAAAAAAAAAAAAAAAAAAAACTCAATTTATGCTGTTTGGGTTTATCAAGAGGGTTCATCTTCATGCTTCTGGGAGGGGCTTAAGCTCCTTAGCTCCCCCGTGGGTGAGCCACTGACGGCTGGTCACTTTAATCGGTATCGATTAACATTACTTTTTTTAAAGTATTGTGCAGTCAATGATTGTTATTAAGGGGTGACTCTGCATTTCCTTTGTTTCTTTTTCAGATCTTCCAGTTTGGGACTACGATGGTTCCAGCACCTACCAAGCCGAAGGGTCCAACTCTGACGTGTACCTGCACCCCGTGGCCCTCTACAAAGACCCCTTCCGAGGCGGAAACAACAAGCTGGTGCTCTGTGAAACCTACAGGTTCAACAAAAAACCAACAGGTAAGAAATTTTACGTCGATGCGTAAGGAATGCGCGAAACTTGAAATATAATAAAATTTCATGAGTTATTAAAACAAAATTCGGGAAAAGAAAAGTGCATACATATAGCAGTTAAAAATGATATAATTTTTAGAATGTAAAAGGGGCCAATTTTTTTAAATTCGCCACTACTTAGTCTCCATCAATGGCGGATCCAACTTCTAGTTCAAGAGGGAGTAATTTTCATAAAGGGTCACAGCAAATTTTGTGCAAAAAAGGGGGTACTTGGATATTTTTTCGAAATTCAAATCCAAAAAGTGCAGTTTTAGGCTATATTTGGTCGTTTAAGGGAGGGGTCATGACCCCTATGACCTCCCCCGTGGATCCGTACCTGGTCTCCTTATCCTCTACTAAATTTTGAAATATTGTAATTCATTATGTCTGGATCAAAGGAACTTACTTTTTATGGTTTCAAATTACTTTTACGTAGAAAACTCGGTTTTTGATTGTTAAATCTGCTTGAGTTCATTAAAAAACCGGACGAAGAACAAAGCCTCAGGGGGGAAAAAATTAAATTTTGTGAATCTGTTACAAATTTACTTTAGTCTTTAGTGCGATTCATTTTCGAATGTGAATTTCTGCCGCATTCCGTTGCAAAATCTTTTGACACGCGTTACTTTATATCACCGAAGAAAATCAAACTTTGTCAAATCTTCCAGTATTTCCTACCAGCTTTGTAAATATCGATTTCACCAAGCATCGGAAAACGATTTGAGCCCCTTCGTAACCTTGCAGCTTCGACCTTGAGAGCGCTGCAGAGAAGCCCAGCAGCTCCTTGTTTTCTCCGCTGCAGGTGCTCGTCTCCATGGCAACGACTCCTCGGCTTGTTGACATTGATGCCTTTCGGAAACACGCCTGCTGCACAAAAAGCAAATAAATTCGGGTTGTGAATATAATTTCCTATTCTGGAGTTGATTCTATTTATACTATTTACGCGTCAAACTTTGTGAAGTAAATGTGCGAGGTGTCTTCCCTGTTTTTTATATGATTGTAAATTGTCTTAATTGTTTTGAGATTTTTCTGTTAATGCTTTTTTTTTTTTGTCAAATACGATTTTTTATCGCCTGCCATACTTGTTAAAAACTACTGTGCGCAGGATAAAATTATTCTTTGGGTGACCGGGGGGGGGGGGGGCAGCATTTGGAGTTGATGATCAATCACAAATTTTAAATTTTTATAAAAATGTGAAATATTGCTTGGAGGGGTCTTAGAACTCTTTACTTCAGTATGACTGCATTTGCTCAGTTGTAACATGTTTAGTTCTTAAAATTAAGGAGTTTTTACAAACTGCTTACTAAATTTATTATTTCAAAAGAAGGGTTCTCAACTCTTTTCAGACCTTTAAAGATCCTTTCCACTTTCTTAAAATTCAATTATTTGTTTCTTTTTAGTTTATCTAAAAACGTGTCAGGTTTTCATTTGTGCTTCCACATTACATCCTTATAAATATTTAAAATTAATTACAATAAAAAATATCAAATGTTGTCCTTCATGGATGTGCAGGCATTGATCTATATTTTGATAATGTTCATTTTTTTTGTCGTTTAAATGATGGGAAAAACTTAATGAATGCATAATTTTAGTTCTTTTAGGTGACATTTAATACTTTTTAACTGAAAATACTACAGAAACACAAAGAATACAAAGAAATGCAGAAAATTAATAAAAGCTTAATGAACATTTTCTTTCTATCCAAGTAAATAAAATAAAATAGTAATAAAATATATACTAATAATTTTGTCTGCTCTGCTTAACTGAGACTTGTGGGGCATTTTCATCCAATGTATTAATTATAAAGTACAATTGCATAACTGTTTTAAAAATGGATTATCTCACAGGTGTAAAAAAAAACAAAAAAGAAAAGAAAACTGGTGATAAAAATTCCACCAAAAGTGATAAAAAAAAAAGCTCTGATCCAGGGGTAGATCCTGATAGCTGAAAATTTGAAATGTTTCAAAGCAGTGTTTAATTTTTAAGAAAAATAAGGTTGCAAAGGTCTTGTTTCATAAAGTATTGAAATTTTACTAAAAATTAAATTTTTGGAACAGTCTTTTCACAAAATAGATGTTTAGCTTTTTTGATCAGGAACTACCCCTGGTCATTTTATTGTCCTATTACTCAAAAAAAAAAAAAAAAAATTATATATATATATACACTGAAGTGACAAAAGTCATGGGATAGCAATATGCAAATTTTCAGATGGCAGTAGCATCGCATAGAACAGGTATAAATGCGCAGTGCTTTTACAGAGCTTTCATTTCTGTTCAAGTTATTCATGTGAAGAGGTTTTAACGTGATGATGACCGCACGACGTGAATTAACAGACTTTGAACGCGGAATGTTAGTTGGAGCTAGACGCATGGGTCATGCCATTTCGGAAATCGTTAGAGAATTCAACATTCCCAGATCCACTGTGTCAAGAGTGTGCCGAGAGTATGAAATTTCAGGCATAACATCCCACCATGGACAGCGCAGTGGTCGACCGCCTGCACTTAAAGATCGAGACCGGCGACGTCTGCAAAGAGTCGTAAATTCTAACAGACAAGCAACACTACGTCAAATCACCGTAGAAATCAATGTGGGACGTACAATGGACGTGTCTGCTAGAACTGTGCGGAGAAATTTGGATTTCTTGGGCTATTCCAGCAGAAGACCGACTCGAGTGCCTTTACTGACAGAACGACATCGCTTGCAGCGACTCTCGTGGGCACGTGAGCATATCGGTTGGTCCCTAGATGAATCGAAAACCGTGGCCTGGTCCGATGAGTCACGATTTCAGCTGGTAAGAGCCGATGGTAGGGTTCGAGTGTGGCGCAGACCCCACGAAGCCATGGACCCAAACTGTCAGCAAGGCACTGTTCAAGCTGGTGGTGGCTCCGTAATGGTGTGGGCTGTTTTTTCATGGCATGGACTTGGTCCTCTAGTGCGACTGGACCGAACATTGACTGGAAATGCTTATGTGCAGCTACTTGGAGATCACTTGCAGCCATTCATGGACTTCATGTACCCAAACAACGATGGGATTTTTATGGATGACAATGCGCCATGTCACCGGGCCACAACTGTTCGCAATTGGTTTGAAGAAAATTCTGGACAATTCCAACGAATGATTTGGCCACCTAGATCGCCCGACATGAATCCCATTGAGCATTTATGGGACACCATCGAGAGGTCTGTTCGTGCCCAAAATCCTGCCCCATCAACGCCTTCACAATTATGGACGTCTATCGAGACAGCATGGCTCAATATTCCTGCAGAAGACTTCCAACGACTTGTTGAGTCCATGCCACGTCGAGTTGTTGCACTTCGCCGGGCAAAAGGAGGGCCGACACGATATTAAGAGGTATCTCATGACTTTTGTCACTTCAGTGTATATATATATATATATATAGGTTTGCATGAAGCCTCTTAATAATCAGAAGTTTTATAGTATTGATGTGAAATATGTAAAGAAGTAGCATTAAATTTCCTGATGGGGGGAAGAATGTAAGTTTTTAAAAGGAAGTGCCATGAGGTACTCCCAAGGAAGACAGCATTTGCCCCCCCCCCCTCCTCCCATACCATGAGACATTCTGAAGTACTGTTTATAAAAAGAGAAACTTATATTACCAATTAAAATTAACCTTAAATTAATTTTATAAAAGGCAATCATTTTTTAAAATCGTGTTTTTCCCCTGGAATGAATCAAACTGGTAAAAGCGATTCTGCTTTTACATAATTGAGGTAATTCACATCAATGAGTTACTGATTCTGAGAAGCTAAATGTTAGAACTGTTCAACATTTTCTTTAATGAATCTTTTGAAGAAATGGCATCTGTTGGAAATTTCTTATAGAGTTTCCATACACCCTATCTATATATTATCATAAACGTGAGGTTTATGAAGATTTTCTTGTAAACTAAATGTGCAATGTTTCTTCTGATAGACTCCAACAAGAGATGTTCCATGGTAAAAGCAATGGAAAAGGGAAAGGACTTCATCCCCTGGTTTGGTCTGGAGCAGGAATACACATTGCTCGATACTGACGGACATCCATTCGGTTGGCCCAAACAGGGTTTCCCCGGACCCCAAGGTATTTATTTCATGTAGTCTCTTGAAATTTCAGAAACCTCGGTAACTCGACGAACACTAGGGGAACAAACAACACTCGTCGACTTAAGCGGATAATTCTTCTAAAGCACCAATTCTTCCCTATCCTATCTTACTTTTTAAAGGGCATTTCAAAGGAAAAAACTTGAACTTCAAAAAAAAATTTCACATACAGTGTGAAATCAGTAGTTCATTATTTTGATCATACTAAAGACAGGTATGTATAGTTTACATAGTTTTTTCCTTTTTGAGCTCTCATTTTTGGAAATGTTGATGCTTAACCCCTAGGTAAAAACGGGGAATTCAAATGATCAGCGTGAGGAGTATGAAATAAGGTGCAAAGGACCAACAGAGGCAATTTAAAAGAAAAGGCAAAAGATCACACAATTTAAAAGGATAGACTGCACTATTCTTTCAGAATTCATTTTAAGTGAATTTCAGTTAACATATGATAGGTTTTTACCTACAAAAATAACGTATGCCTACCAAGAGAATAATTATGCATCGAATTACCAGCATGGAAGTAAACTAAGTTCTATTGAAAATCAAAACGCTGCATCATCTAGAAATAAAAAATGGCTAACTGTGGCAGGTTAGTTTCATTTTCTATGCTTGTCAATCTTCATTAATAATCTTACTAAGTGCTGCTACAATTAAAAATATTCACTTCAGGAATTTCGCAATCTTAAGTTATACGTGCCAATTAACATTAAAAAAAAAATTGTTTTGTTTCTTTGAAATTGTTAAGTGGATCTTTGGTTCAAATTGTTAGAAATCTTTTGACAACTTACAGGAGAGGCATTCAGTAGTGATTGGAATAATTGAATGACCATCATAATTGTTTATTCAAGATAAGGCTGGAACTAGATTATATGAGTTAGTTTTTGAGTAATTTGTTCACATGATTGGTTAGATTTATTAAACTAGTTTAACAATCGAGTGATCAATGAACATTGTTCTTTTGGCAGATCTTCTGTGTGAATGATTGGTTGCCTTGAAATTTATAAGTATGATTTGATAATCGAGCAATTGATGGATTGATTAATCCAGATATTTTTTCAAATGATCAATCTTTTTTTTAATACTTTCACAGTTAAATAACAGATTACTAATTCTAAAACTGAAATGTTTTAAGGATGAATAGAATTCTGCCATTCAGCATGGTGATGAATGGTTGAGGAAAGAATGATAAATTGAATGATTTCACAAATGAACTTTTATACAATTCTATAATTATTAGAACTACTGATCATTAGACTGGTAATTAAATAAATAGAAATAGCTGTGAAATCAATAGTTGGAAAAGCTTGCTTCATCTTGTGCATATGTTGTCTTGTACATATGTTTGTGATTACTGAGTTTTTGAAACCAAAGAAATTCCATTCTAAATTTTAGGTCCTTACTACTGTGGTATCGGAGCAACCAAGGCTTACGGACGTGACATTGTCGAAGCGCACTACAGAGCTTGTATGTATGCCGGCATTAACATCAGTGGAACTAATGCTGAGGTCATGCCTGCACAGGTAAGAAAAAAGCAATGTCATAGAAGGTCCTATTTTTCCTCCCTCCAGTTAAAACTGAAGTTATCCTAAACATTTTTCTGTCTGATTTCCCTGCTTCAGTGAATTTTCTTTAACTGAAGTCCACAAACAGAATCTATTTGTAAAAAACTTTGTTGATTGATTAAATTTGCTTACATTATTTAAGAATATCACTCCAAAATTGGCAAAGGTCTTAACGGTTTCAGAAAGTAAAACTATCATGAAAGCAAATGTTGTATAGACAACTAGTAAACCAATAACTTGCGAAGTCAACCTATGTAACTTGAAGCTATATTCAGTGTTACAAATTCAAAAATACATTCTTAAACCTTTTAAAACAACATATAGTTTTTAATCAGTATTGTGAATGATTGTTACAAGTTTTAAACAAAATGGTTAAAAATTTGTTTTTAAAAAACAGATGAAAACATGTTGTTCATAAATTCGTATGAAAATGAGAATAAGTTCTTTGCTTTTCGGTGTTTTTCTAAGTTGTCTAAAATAAAGATTTTATTTTGATTTTATGTGTTCTGGCCTGCAAGATTCATTTTAGTATGGGGGGGGGGTCCACAGGTAAAAAAAGTTTGGTCACCACTGGTTCTAAAATCAAAGCATGGACTTACTCATGTGCAGAAAATTTTCTGTAGCATTTTCCCACATGAAATCATTTTTTCTCAAACTTTCCTAAGTTGTCTTAAGTCCTTTAAATTAAACATTGAAGGAATAAATATTGAAAGATTTTAATGATTCCATACTGTTCATAGTTATTAAAAATGTTTATTATACTAATTTCTCTGCTATATACGTGATGCCGAATTTTAGATTCACAAATTTTTTGTACAACTCATTGCATAGAAATTAGAACCTATATTTTAAAAAATGTTACAAGGCAGCAAGAAATTAAAAGCAAAACTTAAGTGAAGTGAAAAGAAAAAAGGATGCAAAATGAATGAATGAATGAAGGTAGACATGTCCACAATTCAGGGCTCGAAAATTATATTGCCAGACATGTCCGGGGCATGTAAAACTTCTGGTCGGGCATGAATCTTCAACCCTTACATGCACAGCTGGCCATGTAATTTTACAATCAAATATTTCTTTCCTAAACTTTATTATTTCGTATTTTGGAAAAAAATTACCATATACGTTCAGATTAAAATAATTCTTAATTCAGATTCAAAACTGCTAATTTAATATTTTGTCTGATTAACATGTTGACTGCCCAAGTAGGAGATAATAATAATTTGTAGCATATCATTTTAGCTGACAATAGAATTTGAGTTAGCTTGTATGTGATTTGCTGTTTTCCTCCAGATTAGAATTTGTGTTTTACAATGACATTAATATGGATATTTGACTTCTGAGGAGATAAAAGTAAAAGCTAATTGACAGGTACATTGTTTTTAGCCCAGCTCATATGCTATGTATGTTTTGTAGCTTAGCAATCAACGTCTTAACACTGTACGTCAAATTCAAATGTTTTTATTTGTAGACAACAAAAATAAAACTGGGCATGTAAAAATTTTATTCGCGCATGTACTTCTTAGACAAACATGCCCGGCAGGGCATGTAAAATTTTAGATTTTTTGAGCCCTGCCACAATTGTACTTGAAATGAACAATTTTTTCCCTAGTCTCGTTGTATTTTAAGCAGTTAGTGATTCAGGGTAACTTTGGACCATCCATGCCAAACAATAAACCGCCAATTTGTTTTGATTCATTTTTGATTAGTATTTAACAATTTCCTGGATTGTAATTAGAGTTTTCTTTTGCTTCATGTAGTGGGAGTTCCAGGTTGGTCCTTGTGAAGGTGTGTCCATCGGAGACCAAGTGTGGATGGCTCGTTTCATCTTGCACCAAGTTGCGGAAGAGTTTGGTGTGGTGGTTTCTTTCGACCCCAAGCCCATGCCCGGGAACTGGAACGGAGCCGGAGCTCACACCAACTTCAGCACCAAGCAGATGAGAGAACCCGGAGGACTTAAGTGAGTACACATAGTTAGAATTGATTAAAAAAAAAGGCTGGTTTATCCAAAATATTACTTTTTACTGTAATGATGAAAAACCCACAAAGTAAGGTATTTCATTGAAATGTAAAACCTGGTGTAAGGTGGAAGAGTAGTGAGACCTAATATGACCCAATGTGAATAATGAATCATGCATGCAATTTTTCTGCTCATTAGAGGGATTCTACAAATTGCAATATTTAGTTTAATCGAATTTTTTGAAGTTGTAAAAGGGAAAAAACAAAAACGCTTGTAAGAAAAATTTCTTTGAATTTTTGGCGCCCCTGAATGCCCTACCATAAATCAGTCCCTGGATTTGAGTTTGAATGATTTCCTAATGGAAATAACCCAACTCAGTGTAAGTCAGCAAAATTTATATTTTATTACCTAAAAAACAAGTTAACATTGTCAAGACATGCTTCAATTTATCAGTGCAAATATTTTCTAAATGATTTGAAACTTTTATATTGGAATCTTTTTTGAGCTGCCCATAGTTAATCTTGCAATTCTTTCCCAGGTACATCGAAGAAGCCATCGAGAGATTATCTCGCAACCACCAACGCCACATTCAAGCCTACGACCCCAAAGAAGGCAGAGACAACGAAAGACGATTGACGGGTCAGCACGAAACTTCCAGCATCCACGACTTCTCTGCAGGCGTCGCCAACCGTGGAGCCAGCATCCGCATTCCTCGCCAAGTGGCTGAAAAGAAGATGGGATACCTGGAGGACAGGCGACCCTCTTCCAACTGCGATCCCTATGCTGTGGCGGACGTTATGATTCGTACAATTTGTCTTAATGAATAGAGGGGAGAGGGGTAGAGGAGGCTGAAAATTCAGCAGTCAATGTATATTTTTTCAATTTTAAAGATGTTTTAAATCGAAATTTTAACAGAAATACTCAATTTTTCATGAAGAATCATTAACCCAAAAGGCTTTTTCTTCCCAATAGATGTGTCATTAGAAGCTTTTCCCCTAATTGGTATTAAAGAGTTTTCTCTTAAACACTCTAAAGCGAATTATGTTCATTTAATGAAACAATGTATTATTTTCAAACAACTGAAACACATTTAAATGTCAAAACCAGACTTCAAACTTTGTTTTGACATTAAAGTTTAAAAATTTGTTTGCAGTTGAGAGAAAACAAAAACTTTAATTACCCAGAGTGCATTAAGCAAATTTTGTGCTAAATCATTGATAAGAAGAGAGTGAGAAGGTCTTCTAGGTTAAATACACATCGACATTCGATGTCAACGAATATTTTATATCTAGGGCTGAGAACTTTACTATGAGATTAATATTTTAATAATTCAAAACATTTGTATACTTTCAAAAACGCTTTTTTTAAAGTCTTTTACACTGCCAAAATTTTATATTTTTCTAACCGCAGGATCGCCTACGTTAGTAAACTTTCATAGATTGGATAACTTTCATGGAACTGTCTTGCTTTTGTCTTTTTAAAAAGAAGATATTTTATCAGCAGTTTGTTTTGAAAAATATCACTTATTGAATTCTAAAATTGCATTTATGTAAGGAAGTGCCTTAGTTTTAGAAAAAAGGTGTTGTGATGTGAATTATGCGTTCTGAAATGTATATTAAATGTTAATTTTTTCAATTATGAGAACTGTCTTTATTTTCCCCCAGGAAACGATTTTTCAAGCTCAAATTTTCAGGTACATATTTTTGAAAGATGTGAATACAGTTTAATATGTGAGAGATGTGAATATAGTTACTTTAATCCACTAATTTATACTCTTAACCCAACAACTTTTCAGAAATAAAAATAAGTTTAGGAAAAACTTTTATTTCTGTATTGTAAACATACAGTATTCTTTGGCATATTAAATTAAGGTAGAAAAAGGAGAAAACAATTTCAAATAAAGTCTTTCTAAGAAAAATACTATTCACAATAATAAAGTCTACCAGACTGTCTTTAAATTCAGATGCTGGGCAAAATCATTAGGTGCAGGATAATGTTTCATTTTAAAGCCGCATAACTAAATTGTATAGTTTGAATCTTAAGACTTTAGTTTTAACTTGTTCTGATGTACAAATATATTGATATATTCTGAATAATTTATCAATTAGTGAACTGGTTTTATATGAGGCCAAAATATAATACCAAAAACTATGGTTCCAAGATGTTCAATATAACAGAATTATGAATGTATTAGAAAAGTATTTAACAGCTGTAAAAACCTCATGACATGCACAGTGATGTACTACGCAAAGTATATGCTGCTCAGGTTGGTCTCAATTTGTTGAACATGAATTGAAATATTTTTAACGGGGGTAAAATTGCCCTAGTTATCAACCTTGGAAAGTGCCACAAGCACAATAACTTGAGATTGAACCAAACAGATTCAGTGTCAAGGGTTTTGCTCACCTCCCTTAAAAAAGTTTTTCTTAATTTATATTTTGCTACTCAGCTATGTTTTCTGAAAGAGAAACATTCTAAATAGCTGCAGGGGAAGAATAACCATTAGTAACGTTTATGCTGCATTATTAAAGCTATTAAATTACATCTTTAAGAATGGCCACTTGGGATGTTGGCTTGAAAATTAAAACACATAACTCGAAAGTTTTTCAGCCAAGATTCCTCAATTAAAAAGAAATTTGAAATACTGGGTAGCCAAAGTTTACTTAAGAATCACCCCTGCTCTAAAGTAAGTTTTGATCTTTTTATGTCAATTCTTCAGCCTGTATGTTAGGACTTGAGGCAAAATGAACAAATTAAAATTACTCTCAACAAAAATGAAAACACATCAGGCATCAGCACAATTTTATCCTCCTGGTACTGTGAACTACTTATTTCGCAACAACAGGATTTTCAATGTTGAACTATTAAAATTACTAGTCCTAGATTATGAAATGAAAGCGAGGGGGGGGGGGGGGGCTTAACAAAGCCAAGCACTGCTGTTAGATGTCTATTGCACTAAAATATCCTAAACGATGAAAAGTATCTGTCACCCAAGGGTGTTTTAGGTTTACAAGAAACAATGTCATCAATGCATAAAGATATGGCTTCAGGAATTAAAGTTTTGAGTAAAGGAGTTTATTTAAAATTTTGTCTTAAATTGCATTTTTATGTATAAGTAAAGGCCAAAATAGAATTATAAGTTTCAAGTTTCTGTAATAAGTTTTTTTTGTGTATAATTTGTGCACAAAGGTAAACTACCTTCTTAACAGAATTTTTTACTCATCATATAATTTTATTAAAATTTATAAGACTGATATCAAAAATCTCTTTAATACTCAAGCTAACCCAATTAAATTGTTTAATAGAGATTTGGAAATTTCTTTGTATTTGAGCGATTCCATACCAAATCACCGAATGGGGGTCGCACGACCGACTCGGATTTTTTTTTAATTTGGTACACAGATTGATGGTATAGAGGTATGAAAAAGCCCAAAAGGAAAGTTACCTGCTCCACTTATTTTCTGAGATACATGCCCTCAAAGTTTGTCCGCCACGTCAAAATACGAAAAAAGTGATGTTATTTAATCATTTTTTATAAAAAAATTGTACTCATGCAAAATAAAAGTGTTAGATATCTATGGAAACTAGTTACTCCAGGCATTCTGAAAAAAAATACTAGAACGTTCATAATGAAAATTGCCAAGGTACAGGACTCTTTGAAGTTGTCACCACAAAAACTTGATTTTGCAGATTTTGCTAAAATTCAGGCATTTATTACAAAAAAAGGCAAACAAAACCAAAGGTTTTCTCACTTTCTGGTAATGTACAGGTCCTCCCTGTAAATTGCTACGCAATAAATTTTTTGGGTTTCTCACTCCTTCTTGGAAATATTTTAGCTTAAAGATAAGCCGTATGGCAAAAAATGCGTTTTTGGCCATCTTGGCAGCCATTTTTCTCATAAAGGGGGAGCAGTAGAAACTTTAATTTTTTTTTTAAACAAACCACTGATATGTTAGCTATTCACAGGAAAAGAGTTTACTTTTGGTTATTTCTTCCATTAAGAGATATCCTGCTGACAGTATATGCATGTTTTTCGCGACGACCATATGCTTTTGTTCCCCCTCTCATGGACTTAAAATTAATTAAACCAAAAAATAATGATATATTTATTATTAGCAGTATTATCTACCCAATATGTCATGAAATTTAATTTATTAAATCATTGAACAATAAATTAGATAATTGATGAAAAAAAGAAAAAGTATTTCTCTGATGCCTGAGCATTATGCATTCATAATTATAAAGCACTAAATACTTTCTTGAGAAATTAATTAACATAAATGAGCTCTAAATAGTTATATTATAAGCAATACCCAATCTTGTGATTGGGATACTCCTGTTTTTAATTGAAGAATTTCTTGAATATCACATGAATATCAGGAAAATAAATGAGGTCTTTTCGTTTGATGTAGGATACTTTATGACAAATTTCATTTGATGGGCTACTAACTGAGCATGGTGATAAAGAGCTATTAATTTCAGCATCGAATTCCATTTTACTTTATTAACAGTTAAATATTTACAAAATAATTAAATAAATAATTTAATATAAAGCCATGCTTGAAGAATTAAAATGAGTGCAACTAATTTATTCCCATACTGATCTTCACAAAACTGACATGTGTTGAGCACTGATAAGAACTGACAAAAATAAGTTTACTCACTAAAATACTAGTTCACAGATACTATAAAGCGTACATTCTATTTTCTACAAAATAATACTGCAACAAAGAACAAGGGTATAAAGGGATAGGTACTAAAGAATTTCTTGAAAAATCAATTAAAATAAAGGAGCTTCGAATATTTATCTCATAGGCAATACCCAATCTTGTGATTGGATGTTCCTGATTGATGGCTATAAACAGGAGGATACCCTTGTTCTTTGTTGCAGTATTATTTTGTGGAAAATAGAATGTATGCTTTATAGTATCTGTGAACTAATATTTTAGTGAGTAAACTTTTTCTTGTCAGTTCTTATCAGTGCTCAACGCATGTCAATTTTGTAAAGATCAGTATGGGAATAAATTAGTTGCACTAATTTTAATTCTTCTAGCATGGCTTTATATTAAATTATTTATTTAATTATTTTGTAAATATTTAACTGTTAATAAGGTAAAATGGAATTCGATGCTGAAATTAATAGCTCTTTATCACCATGCTCAGTTAGTAGCCCATCAAATGAAATTTGTCATAAAATATCCTACATCAAACGAAAAGACCTCATTTATTTTCCTGATATTCATGTGATATTCAAGAAATTCTTCAATTAAAAACAGGAGTATCCCAATCACAAGATTGGGTATTGCTTATAATATAAATATTTAGAGCTCATTTATGTTAATTAATTCCTCAAGAAAGTATTTAGTGCTTTGTAATTATGAATGCATAATGCTCAGGCATCAGAGAAATACTTTTTCTTTTTTTCATCAATTATCTAATTTATTGTTCAGTGATTTAATAAATTAAATTTCATGACATATTGGGTAGATAATACAGCTAATAATAAATATATCATTATTTTTTGGTTTAATTAATTTTAAGTCCATGAGAGGGGAACAAAAGCATATGGTCGTCGCGAAAAACATGCATATACTGTCAGCAGGATATCTCTCAATGGGAGAAATAACCAAAAGTAAACTCTTTTCCTGTAAATAGCTAACATATCAGTGGCTTGTTAAAAAAAAAAATGAAAGTTTCTACTGCTCCCCCTTTATGAGAAAAATGGCTGCCAAGATGGCCAAAAACGCATTTTTTGCCATACGGCTTATCTTTAAGCTAAAATATTTCCAAGAAGGAGTGAGAAACCCAAAAAATTTATTGCGTAGCAATTTACAGGGAGGACCTGTACACTACCAGAAAGTGAGAAAACCTTTGGTTTTGTTTGCCTTTTTTTGTAATAAATGCCTGAATTTTAGCAAAATCTGCAAAATCAAGTTTTTGTGGTGACAACTTCAAAGAGCCCTGTACCTTGGCAATTTTCATTATGAACGTTCTAGTATTTTTTTTCAGAATGCCTGGAGTAACTAGTTTCCATAGATATCCAACACTTTTATTTTGCATGAGTACAATTTTTTATAAAAAATGATTAATTAACATCACTTTTTTAGTATTTTGACGTGGCGGACAAACTTTGAGGGCATGTATCTCAGAAAATAAGTGGAGCAGGTAACTTTCCTTTTGGGCTTTTTCATACCTCTATACCATCAATCTGTGTACCAAATTAAAAAAAAATCCGAGTCGGTCGTGCGACCAACTTTTTTTATTTTCGGTGATTTGGTATGGAATCGCTCATTTATGATTGCAAAAATTAATGTATCCAAGACTTGGGGAGAGACTAAATAGGAATTACTTTAATCAAGGGTGAAAAAAAGTGACTGTTTGCTTTTATTTTAAACTGGAACCTGGATCTTTCAAAATATCTCTATGCCTAATTTTTATTATTCTTGAAATGAATTACTTTTAACTTTTCACACCTAAACATAAATGACACATTTATCCTAGAAAATAGAAGTGGGATCACTTTATTAAATAGATTTTTCGGCAATTTTTGCTTTTATAACCAAAAAACATAGAATAAAGCTAATTCTTTTATAAAAAATTTATCTTCACCTCCACATCTCGATACCAAAAATTGTAAGGCTTTCCACATATTTTGATCACATACACTATAGAATTAAACTGTTAAAATAGTGAAACTAAAGAATATCAGATATCAATAGCTTAATTTTCAAAATGTTTAATTTAAAAATAAATTACAGTAGAACATTATTTACAGTAATTTGACAGAATGTAAGAGTGAGGAATAATATTACAATACAGCACTTTGATATTTCAATAATTTTATTATCTAATGTTCAGTCCATTATTTTTAATGTTTCTATAGCTTGTAGAACTTTACTTAACTCCCCTTCTGTCAAAGAAATCTGAAAAAAAAAAAAAAAAAAGTATAAGTAGCGTTTCTACATAGACAAGTATACGTTGAGGTACAGTATGGTTTTGATTGGAGGTTTGACCTTTTTTCTTGAAGCTCACTGAACAGGAGTGTTATTAACTCAGAGTTATTTCTTTTTGAATAGCATAGCAAAAAGTAGTTGAACTCACTCATTTTAGTGACATTTCTCTTGTCAGATAGTTCTTCAGAATACCCCTATCAAGGTCAGCCCTCATCTTATCAGAGCCATACTATAATAATTCCTATTAGAACAAAAATAATTTCCTTTCAACTACTAAAATGTGTTTTTTTTTTCATTCTCTCATACAGGTTGCAATGCTTATTTCTGTTAGTAATATTTTATACAAAGTGTACATAATGGAAGAATTGTTTGCAGTTTTAAAATATTTCAAAAATATGCCTAGTATATATAATTATTTACTGATAGCTCACACGTCTAGTGATATGAAAAGTTTTTCACTATAAAATTACCCTTATTCAGGACTAATTTAGGGGGAGGTGGGGTCAATTGCCCTTTTGAGTCTGGGAAATCAACGTACTGTCTATCCATGAAAAAAAAGGGTAAATGGGTTGTGGCTGATAACTTTCCGAAGCTGTCAATTCAAAACTTGTATTTGCTACATCCTTTTGAGTTGTTCAACTAAACTATGTATTTGAAATTAGCATTGTTCCACGTTGTTTTGATACAGCTCAAAATGCTTTTTATTATTTTTCCCCTTTTTGTTATCTTACCTAACACCCCTATTTTGGTAAGATCAGAGAGGACCTGATGTATGCGTGAATGCGCGGAAGGTTTTACCTAAGAAGATCACACAGTATGTGCCGGTAAATCAGCATGGTTCCTACTGTTTTTGTGGTAGTATTTACATAGCCCGTCCCCCCCCCCTCCCGTGAAAAATTTGAAATGGTGGGCCATTCCATTAATTTGAAGGCTAATAGTTTTAGAGCTTAAGTTAAATAACCAAAAAAAAGTGCAAAGCAGTAAAATTGTAGACAAGTGTTTTGAGGTTCCAAGATCCTTTTTCACACGAAGAAGAAAGGTTTTAACTTCTGCATGTAAAGTCACTCAACATATATTTAATGATTTTACATCTAGCGGCTTATACATTTCTGCATTGAAAAAAAGGGTTCCTTGAAACCTTAAAACATGTGTATGCAAATTTGCTTTGGATGTTGGTTTTTCAAACTATTACTTTGCAGCAAATGCAAAGATTTCTCATTTCGTATTTACAATATGAGTGAGAACAAGATGCATGACTCTATTGAAATTCAGTTCTACTAGGTGAGAATGAGGGCAAATTCTTGTTTTGGAAAAATAATACTTCAGGAATAAAGTACTGTGACTGTCAATAACAATTGCAGTACATTTTTTTATGAAGCAGACTGGTTCCAAGAGTAGTTAACTCATTTTTTCAGCTAAGTCCATCTATTTTCTACATGATAACAGCAATAAGGCTTACTTTTACCTTATGTCTATTGAATATGAAGATGAAATAGTCAACTACATGCAAATATCAGACTTCAAATTCGAATTTATTTGTGTAAAAATTTAATAACTTCAATAGAGATAAAATATTTAAGGAATTGTATAAAAATGTACATGCGATAAATACTAGTATATAGAGATAAATCATTTTGAATAATCAATGTAAACTGCACAAAATAAAAGTCCACACTTTACCACACATTTTCCATCCTTCATAGCCCTACGATATGTTTTTAGTAGGGCAAGTTATTATTGGTCAAAGTACTCTTTTAAAAGTATTTTATTTTATACAGCAGTATTAAACAGCAAATTAATATTCTGGATTATGGATTTAAAAATTTTGTTCCAGGCAAAAACAAGGTTGCCCAAGCTGGAATCGTTTGAATAGCATTTGTTTAACAGGGATCAAAGTGGCCAATCAACAAAATATAGGACGCATTTTGAAAAAATATAGAACACTTTTTGGAAAATATGGAACATCAAAAAACGTGTTTAGTATTATAAAAATATGAATAATATATATAATAATTATTCATTTATGTATAGATAGACATCATATAAAAATACTTACCTTTTAGTGTCATGTACATAAGTTAATATACATACCTTCTTGATGAAATTCTCCCCCTCATAATATAAAAATGTAATTTATCACAAAAAGTGCTGATAATATGGAAATGTATACTTCATTCCAATTGAAAATAACAAAGATAATTACATTCAGGTGCTCGACTGTTTCTGAGCAGCCTTTAGTTTCTTATTTCCTGTATTTATCAATGCCGTCCCCGCCTCAATTTCAGTCATGGATTTTCCGTTTGTCCTAATTTTTGTTTCCCATTGCTTGAGCGGAATTAATGATATCTTTCAATCCTTGAAGTTCGTTTCCTGAATTTTTTGCTACATCATTCACTTTGGGTTCCACATTTTTGTTTTCTTTTTTTCACATTTTCTTTCTTTTTTCTCCTTGTATTTTGAATGTGCTGTTTTGTAATATTGTATCATTTTTTACTAACGTTGAATTTCTGAGCAGAATGCTTAACCAAGTCTTTTATGATTCTCAGTCCAACTACAGTTTCCAAACTAATATTCGGCTTTTTACTGGTTACCATTTTTTTATTTATAGAAAAGCCTCTTTCTACAGAAGCTTGTCCATAAGAAAAGGTTACAGCTGCTTTAACTAGTGTGGTTAAGTTTGAGTAGCGAATACGTTCATTTTGGCCCTTCATGTTGAAAATAAAATTCCAGTACTTGCCAATGGGATTATCTGCTATATTCTAAGAAATATCTTCATCGTTGAAGTACATGTGCCACTCATCAGTTACTTTATCGATGCTATTTTCAGGTATCACCTGAGGAAACATATTACACAGCTTCCTGATTACTGGCAATGTATGATCAATTGTTTCTTTTCTAACTATAGGATGCAACACTTACAAAGAGTATAGCAACTGATTTTGTAAAGGTAGCTTTTTGACAAGATAGTCAAAAACCGCAATATAAAAGTGTATGGATTGAGGAAAAATTATCTTTTGCTTTACTTTTAATCGCACGCCACGCTTTTCGAGCACTATTCCCCACATCAATTGATTTTAAGGGAAAACAATTTGTTACTGGATCTACATCGAGCAATTTTTCCCGGTTTTTCCTTCGAGAGCTTCTTCTTTGATGAAGCGCTGCATAATTCTCAATAACAGGTCACATAACCCATTATGCAAAAGGTGTATTAGTGTCTTCTTTTGCTGAATTAACTTCAGCATATCCTCAAATAATAACCCAACGCTAATCATAAAATGCAAGTAGGATTGCAGTAAGGGGTCTTTCAAAACCTTCCTGATACTTGTGTATCCATCAAGCTAAGCAAAAGAACTTTTCTGCTGCGGGAGATCGACTAAAAAATGGGGGAAAAAGAGGAGAACTGGCGCTAGTATTCAGCTCAAATTCCACCCTCTTGCACTGAGTCATGCTTTCGATCCATTTGGGAAAAAGTGTTCGGCAAAATAGATAGTAGCGACTAATGGCCACAATAGATTATTGTAAGGCTTTACTAAAGGGGAAAAAATTCCTCTGAAGTATCTCAAGGATTCTATCACAAGTATAGGATTATTTTTCTAAATATAGGAATTATAAGAAATATAGTACAGTTTTTGACCTTTTTTGAAAAATATAGGATTTATAGGAAATATAGGACAACTTTGATCCCTGGTTTAAGGATAATATTTTAAGGTAGAAAACTAAGTTTTTAATTTAGTATATAGGATGAAATAGTTTTAGAAGCGGATCCTAAAAATCAAACGTATGTAAAATTGCTCAGAGTAATGTTTTGTAAACGTATTTTATTTTTACTAAATTTAGCTTTTAAAAATGTTGGGAGAAAAAAAAAAGACATGTCTCTAAATACCAACATCAGTTATTAAAAAGACAAACATGAAAGGGAAAAAAAGGACATTCTTCTCTACAAGAGAACTTCTCTAATTAATAAATCAGAAATATGTACAAAATTGCAGTCATGAAAAAGAAAAAGACGAAAAGTTAAAAGTCTTGGCGGCTTGATTTTTAAGAAAAGAAAAGTTTGTTTTGGAATTTTAAGAAAAGCAACTGAATGCTATATATATGCAAACTTTTTTGTTTTCTTTGATATTAAAATGTGTCCATATATATAGGTACAATAACTTAATTTCAAATTTTATCCTAGACTCTTTAACACTTTTGCATAAAATTGCTGAAACTAAAAAACTTATTTAATTGCTGATGAAGTTGGTAATGCATTACATGCAATAGCTTTTAATGACAGGTTAAATTAAGTTGAAAATAAAATGGCATTCACTCAAAATGGCGGCTCATTCAATCATAGCCACTCATAATTTTCTTTGGAACAGATATTGCTGATAAGCTTTCATGATATAGGGCAATTCCACATAAAACAGGCGTATCAGTTTTTTATACAAAAGAGCTTCAAAGACTAGAAGCCATGTCAAATTTTAGTTTTATTTTCCCAAACTTGATGAATAAACATCTTCTTTACTACCATATAATGAAGTTGTATTTTTGAAGATTTAAAAGAAAAAGTATTGTGTAATAGCATTTTCTTTGTAACAGACGTTACAGAGCCAACATACCATCATATAAATACTGTTTCTAGAAATCTTCAAAATTTAACCTGTGTTTTATATAGGTGTTGAGATCTCCATGTTCTTCAAATATTCATGCAAGAAAACAAGAAAATAATATATTTGTAGTCTCTCTTCAACTTGCCCTAATAGCATATTTGAAAAGAAAAAAAAAGAAGGGAGCTCCATACTTTTTCAGAATGAGATTCTCTAACTGCTGCAGGCACTTTGCTTTCATAATCAGGGACTTGAGTCGCTTGCCTCAATTTAGAGACCTGAGAGTCTAACTTCTCCTTTTTCTGTTCCAGCCGAGATATTTCTTTACTGATGTCGATATGACCCTAAATTAAGAGAGATGAAAAAAATCTATAATAAATAAGAAGTAATGGATGATGATGATGAACTATAATAAATAAGAAGTCGGTATGATGAGATGAATAATTAGAATTAGATTGTATAGTTATTTTGATCACCGAGTGATTGCTGGCTTTTGGCAAACATTTATCAACATTGGAACACATTGTAATAACAAGCCATATAATGCAATTATTACACTGGACTTGTTTTGGACTAATGGCCTATGAGCCCATAAGCAGAAACTTTCTAGCCAGTCTGCGACACTGATTTGGTCAGTTGGAAATAATCTGCAGCATTTTTATTAGTTTTATTTTAAGTTTTCATATAATACGCAAACATTTTACAGGGTGCGTACTCCTTTTTTGAAATTAAAATTGAGGAGTATTTAAGGACATTTTAACACATTTGCTTCTGATAAGTTGCTCTTTGGCAAAATCTCTCAAAAAACACCTGTTAAACAATACTGATTGAAGTGGAGAAGCTTAACCTCCTTAACATCAAGCACTTTTGAAGAGGTTGAAATTTTTTTTTTAGGACACAACCATAAATATTTAAATAATTGATTTAGAAAATTCAATTGATTACTTACATACAACACCAAATTGTGTTCAATGAATTGTAAATATATTTTTTTAATTGCATATTACATTAATATGTAAACTATAGGAATTCACTACACTAAACTTAATCAGAATGCATTTCTGTCCTCCTATACGGTAAAAGCTATGAATTTGCTTAATTTTTTCGATAGTGAGAGGGGTTTCTTTTTTTTTCTATTTTTAGTACGAACTTAATGAATTTGAAAAAGAAGTTATTTTAACTTTAAAAGTAGAATTCTCTTTTAAGTTAAAACTGCAAGAGAAAAGCAAAAAATTTGGCCGCAAAAAATCGGGAAAAAATGAAAACCGAAAAAAAGGCGGATATCCATTGGCTTGCTTGATGCACTGATGCAGTCTAGAAAAACAGCCATCATAATAGGAAAAAAAAAAAAGATCACCCATCACCCCCAAAGGGGAAAAGAGTCATTTTCCTTAATTAACTCTTTTAGTAACCACTACAACTCAAACAAATGTTATTTTTGAAAGCACAAATAGTTAACCAAACAGCGAATCCACGATTCTTTACATTTACTACAAGCAACGAGCCCCCCCCCCCCCCCCAACACAAATGTTTTCTGCAGGAGTGGAAGAATCGCAAGTAAACCAATCACAAAATATCTTTCCATTCTTTTTCCGATTTTCAGCGCCGCTCAGCTAATCTGCCTACCTATCTGTTAAAGAAGGATTTTAAAAAATGTATGATGAAGGTACAAAACATCGAATAATTTCAGTTTTTTTTTTTTGAAGATGAAGAGTATCTCTGGCTCACCAAAGACATTTATTTTCTCTCAATTTTCGTTGAGCTGTATTTGATTTTTCCTTCCCTTTCTTTCTTTTAAAAATTATCTGT